>LPNX010611985.1:184114-246175 GCA_001517045.1 Pseudotsuga menziesii
ATGGCAGTGGACTGGCAAGCAGAATGGCAGCCAGGAGTTATGGCAGACAACCCTGATTTGATACCACTTGTTGGTAATAACTCCCGATTCAATATTCATTTTCAATGCAAATGCCTGTATTTATACAAAGTACATGGCGGTTGGGTTTCACCTTCCGCTCAGCCTGTTTGGCTTCCTATCTAATCAAATTCCTATTAATTATTTATTTACAATAATCCCGAAGGATTATTCTAACATAAATATATAATAATAATAATAAAAGTATGAGAGATGTATATCTATATATATATATATATATTTGTGGGTGTTAAATTTCAAAATATTTTGTTTGTAGTGTTAACGTTTTCTTAAAATTTTGTTAAGTGTAAATTTATTTATGAGAAGTCAACTAGGTTATAAAGGGATCACCTCCTAGGTGCAAAATCACACTACCTAAGTTAATTTATGATGAAATTATTTATGGAAGATTATGCGCATTGTTACAAAATTATTGAGCAAGGGGATAGAAAGAGTACGCATAACTAATTCCACATTATAATTAGATACAATGTACTCTAACGAGGATGTTGATTAATTATGAGTTAACAGGAATGTCTCCTGATTAGTTCTGTGTGTCCTAGTGTGCATACAAAAGATTATGTTATGTAAAAGTTCCATTCATCTCGTAAGGATACCCTATGTTAGGAGTGGTGATCACATGGTTGTATGAAGTACCTATCTAGAGATAGTAGGTCAACATTCAAATGCCTAAGCGATTGCGTTATTAGAAAGATTATTCATATTGTAAACTTGATATACATGAATTAATGAAAAATTAAAGGTACTAAAGATACATCTTGATGAGCATTAGAGGGAGTGGTGCAATAGAATGGTAGTTGTGTAATTAGTAAGTGACAGGTGTGAAGTGAGGATGATATCAATTGGTAAATTTACGTGATAAGTAAACTAGGTTGAAGACAATATGTTTAATGACACATAATTACCATAAGAGTGTTAGTGATAAACAACTAGTACAAAAGGGAGGATTGTTTCAAGCCTGCTAATAGGAATTAGTATAGAAAGAGGTGAATGTATAAATGACATTTAGATATTATCATAGAAAAATGATACGACAAGCCAATAAACTATCAATTAAATTACATAGGATAAAAAGTGTGTCCCATTATTAAAATTACAAAGAAATAAGTAGCAATTGTAAGTATTCTATGTATAATGTGCCAATCATGGGGTAAGAGTGCTCTTTAAAGAGAATTAATTGGTGAATGGGATTTGATTAATAAACATAGTGTTATTCAAGTTAGTATAGACGTACCAATGTCAAGATGGATCCTAATTAACAATTTTAATGAGAACATAAGTGGTGTAAATTGGAGAGAGATTCAATAAAGCTAGAAATTCATAAACGAGTCAACAACAACAACAACAACAACAACAAAAGGGAAATAACATCTTCTTATAAATCACAATAGAAACAAGACTATAGAACTTTTTTTTAAGTGTATAAATTGTTGTGGATAATTGTCTAGTAAGGCATGATGAACCGTGATGCATGTTACAAATGGGGATCCTCGAGGAGGTCATAAATAGTTACTAGGATATGTTTTTCAGATAAAGTTTAAGAGCATATATTACATGATAAAAGAAGTAAAATAGTAAAATGACATCGACAAGTGGATCAAGTAAAGATCCAGGTGGGACTACCATAACTAATGAATTCTAGTAGTAAGACACCTCTATTATGCATAATAATATATTCTTCTAATCATGCATAACAATAACTTCGAGACAAAGTTTCCTCAAGGGTGAGTATATGTAATGCCCATATTTGACTAGACATATTGACATGTTCCATTTTATTTTCTTGGTAAATGTTGGACTCAGTTCGACTGAGTAAACCATATTTATGACATGATAGATGTTGCTACTATGTCTAAGATGTTACTATGCTTATGTTGATACATTTATTGTGATGTTATGATTATGTTTGTGAGATTACTATGTTATAGTTATCATGATATTCCTTTGTTCATAAAGACAGTGTATGTTCAATTGTCATCATTGATAAATGTAATATATATGATGTGGTACATGGATATCGATCCATGATGTGATCAATTTAATGATTTAGATGATGAAAGGAAATGTTGTTGATAATATGCACCAACTGATGATTGAATGGAGATATTATTATGAATGTATGTTTTCAAAGTACTAATCTGCAGGACACACGGGCTATGTAATAAATGGATACTTTATATAAAGTGTGGTACAGTACCTATTTCTGCAGAAGAGCCTTGATTACCAAAATTGATGATACAATGACACAGACCAATAATCTTGATAGCAGCAAAGTATGTTTTTGATAGGGTATATAGACCCAAGATGTTGAGAGGGATGGATGTGTTCCACCCTATGTTTTTATGATACCCAAGGTCGTGGGAGGGCCATGCTGAGACACGCTCCCCATGTTCTTGTGATGACGATGGTCGGATGCCTGCTAGGAGAGGCTAGGTCCGCTGTTCATTCGACGCTATCGCTCTCAGGTTCTTATGTGTTCAGGTCGGTGAAGCCGACATCCACTTCTATACTAACAGAGGAAGGATAGGGAGGTTGCGGACGTAGGTTAGGATGGGAGGATGTTATAGATAGTACTGTGTTGGGTTAGGGGGGATCTACGACACCAAGATTAGTAGTAGTAGGTGTCTCTTCCTTGAAAATAGTTGATTGAGTAATGAATCTAAAAATATAACGATGTTATAACTTAATTCATTAATAATTAATGATTGATGATGCTAAAAAGATTACATGTTTGTATGTTAATTCGGTTAGGTATTTGCGATTGTTATGTCTTGTATCCATGAATGTCCTATCTACGTGAATCATTATTATTTATTATTATTATTATTATTATTATTATATATAGGATATATGATGTTTTCTTATAGTACGTGTATAATCTATGCATGCACTAGCCACGCATGCACACTTTGCACACGTATACCAATATCGGCATACCAATACTTAACACGATCACTAATGGTATAGGTTTTCATAGGTAAATATGTTAATGAAATAATGAATGTTAAGTTAACATATTCATTAATGATAGGTGAACACTGTAATACGTAAGTGATCAAGTGTCGTAAATTAGAACAATCCTCAGAAAGTTGCCGTGGGTAGACTTAAACATTGTTCATTTACATTAACAAAATTTTCAGGGTTGTTTAAACTCCTAAGGGTGCTTTGATTATGAATCTAGGGATAACATGCTCATGACTATGATACTTGTGATTAAAAACAAACAACTATAAAATGTCTTTAATTATAATTATTATTAATGGTATTATTATTATTATTATTAATAGTACCTCTTGTGGTAAACATAACCGATAGTTTAATTGGACAATTATTTATATTATTATTATAATGATTATTAAGATATTGTGTTAAACATAGTCAATTAATTAATTAAACAATTATTATTGTTGTTGTTGTTATTATTACGCTCTTGTGGTAAATGTAGTCAATTATTCAATTAAACCCAAGTGGAAATAACTCGAGTAAAATAAATATTAGCCAAATACACCAAATGATTCCGTGTAGCTTAAACATGTATATTGAACTATGGAATATGACAATCAAGATATGACATGATTGATTTTATAATAATACTTATTAATATGATTACTAGCATCAGATTCCGGATCAAGTAAGACAACTAAGATACTCACCTGTACACAAGATAATTACTAAATTATTATTTTATTCAACATAATTGATTTGAATAGGACTAGCTATTAAACGGCCATCCCGTGAGGGACCGGTGGTGAACATTCCAAGAATTAATAAATGCTAGACAACCAACTTATTCAATTCAACTTAATTAACCTTAACTATTCGGATGCTCGAGATAAGGACAATTGAATGAATAAATGTATATTCATGATTATAATAATTTAATAACATCAAAAACTGAAAGAGGTAGGTAAATGAAGTGTTTTGGGGGAAAGGCGGTGGAGAACGTGGAAGAAAGGAGGAAGAAAATGGGTATTTAGGGGAGGTATCAGAGGGAGATGGGGGGTTTTTTGTGGGGGGATTTATTTGGGAAAGGGGACTCGACATGAGGGGAAAATGAAGAAAAACTTGAGGAGGGGGATAACTCAAGGACGAGAATATTTGTAAATGACTGAGAAATGGGTGGAAAGGAAGAAAGATATAGAATGGAAAGGAAGTTGCTCTCGGTATTATTGGTCTATGGGCTCAAGGGCTGGGAAACCCATGGGTTTCCTAGGGCCAGCACATGATGAGAGCTGGTCAGCAGGGTGGCACATCATTTTTGTTAATAAAGGCTCAAATGGAAAGATGAAAGGTGAAGGAGCCTTCAAGGTCTACACGAAACTGTTGGATCTACTACAACCGTTGGTTCCAAGTATTTAAATTCCAGGTATTTAGATACTAAATTTATGCATGGTATTATTGTCGAATTTACAAAAATTCATGAAGTTTATCAAACATGTAGAGCTCATATTTCTACTTTAATATGTTTACAGTTCATATTTGTACATTCATATGTTTATAAAACTAATAGAGCAGACGTGGATATAAACCTGTAATATGATTTAAAATGTCTTGATTTTATTAAAAACTAACTCAGAATGAGCTTAAGATAGAGAACAGCACAGAGAAATGGACACAGTGCTCTACCGGTTAGGCAGAGCAATACAATCATATTGTTGATAGGATATAACAATATAATTTTAGTATTGGATTAAGACTACATAGAAGTCATATTATTAACAAATCTAAAGCATTTTTAAGTTTCACTTAGGTTTTTTTCTTTTAAATTTGTATTTAGATCACAAACCCTGTGTTCAAAATGTCAATGGAGTCTCATCACAAAGATGTGTCACATATTTTAGTAAGTGGTATGCCATAGAGGTAAAGATACAATGTCTTATTAAGGAAACTAGGTTAATGCATTTCTCCTTTGCCACATTGCATTGTGGTATAGGAACAACTTGGAGTGATAGTTATGATAATGACCCAAATTGAAAGGTTAGTAGGCATGCTCATCCCCTCCATGGGATTTATAGGATGTAGCTATTAGTAGATGTTTCTTTAGTTCCTTCTTGAGTCAATAATTATTAAGTTATAGGTACTTTTTTGACAGGTTGGATGCACATAATCCAAATTTTGGAAAAGGCCGTTGTAATTATCTCCTTTACACAGATATATGGATGCATCAAAAATATTGTAGATCTGATTTCCAAAAAAGTAATGGAGTTCCTGAAAAAAACCTTATATATATATATATATATGAGTTTGATCAGGGTTGCTTACATTTTAGGAGGTCCATTCATATTTTTGTAGGCATGTAGAGATTATATTATTTTGATAAGTATACATTATAAATGATATGACAATTTTCAGGTTTGTACATTTTGGGATCTAGACTCATATGTGAGTGTCTTGAAATTTTTTGCTGGGGATTATAATCCACTTTTGGTGATATTTTTGCCTTTGTTCTTGCAGAGATCTATGGCTAAGATGGTTTTATGCAAATGTATTTGTAACTCTGTACAAATGGCATGAATATGTATACTTTGATTTACTAGGCAAATAACATGTATGTGTTTTTCCTTGTGTGAAAAAAAAATTATTAACTTTTGTCTTATTTGATTTCATCGTACTTTTATTAAAAATGAAATTAAACAATATATGTATTTTATATACATTGATAATCACATTTATGACTTTAAAGTAAAATCCTTAATTTTAATTTTAACTTAAAATTTTATGTTTATTCAGATTTAAAGAGATTTTATAAACTCTCAATTTGAATAAAGTGATTTCATAAACTATTGTTGAAGTTGGATCATCGTTGGAGTTGGAGCTACTATAGGAGTTGGTTTGCAAAAATGAAGAAGACATATGAAATGGGAGAATCATGTATTCCAATTGACAATGTATTTTCAAGTATGAGCATATCCTTATTTAAGTTACGTATGAAAACTTCTTTTTGAAATTATTTGTATTGTATGCTGTTAATGTGAATGCTTACTCAACATAGAATCTAAATGCTTATTTATATATGCACCTAAATGTTTTTTTTTACAGAAATGGTTATATTGTATGTATTAAGAAGGTGGTATAACCACATAAACCAGACCAAAAAAAGAATGCCCTTAAGAAAGCGGCAATAAGAGTTCAACTTCTCAGTTCACGCCCTTATGGTAGCGACAAAAGGAGTTCTGCTTCTTTGTTTACTCCCTCATGGAATCGACAAAGGGAGATTTACATGTTTTGTGATACATCTAAGCATAATCAGTCTTTTAAGAAAAATCTTTTAACATTTACAGTATAATAGAGCATAAAGTAATAGGAAGTATATTACCAACAGTCTACTTATCCCAGTTCCCAAACAACCGAACTATTTAATAACATGAAAACCAAGCAAAACAATGCATGCATCATAGCAAAGGTGCAAACCCATCCCCAAAAATTAATTGAAATTCACATCTAGTCTCAACGAAGAAGTTGGATTGGGAGGAGCTTCTGTCTTGGTGAGATTCAAGGTGAGCTTTTATTTCCAGTTCAGCAATCAAACCAATAACAACATTCTCAGAATTCCTCACCGCTCGCTTGATTTTCTTCCGCAAATGCACAAGATCTTTGTCCACATTTTTGAGACGTCTACCTCCTTTAGTATCAATCGCCTTTACCCGAGCTTGCAGCGCCATAAGATCTTCTTTAAGATCTCTGATATCCACTTCAGTGAGATTGGCCCAGGAAGGACGAGCCAGAGGACTTAGTTGAAGCTTCCATAATGAACACCAAGACCTGCTTTCATTCAATGATTCTGTAGATCAGATTCATCACTTTCGAGAGTTTGGAGCTGCAACAATTCAATGAAATTATGGTGCCTCTTTCCATAGCCCTCCGCATTTTAAATTTTTTCCAGTTCATGGTCGTGATGATCACAACAATTAAAACCTCCATGCAAGTCATTATACCATGGATCACCTTACTCCATCCACACAACATCGATGAGACAAGCAGAGAAGCTCGCACTGGTGAAGGGCTTCCTCCGTATAATCCAGTGTGAAACCATGTGCTCGCCATGCTCCACCTTCCCTGTTGGCAGAAGAACGCACGTCGAGGGCACAGAGAGGGAGGAGCCTTAGAACTTGGGCCCATGGGGACCTCAGTGCCACAAACCTAGCCCCGCTCCTATGGGGGAACACAAAAAGAGTTAAGCCCATTAATTAACAAGGACCCGTAGCCTACGGTGGTTCCCAAATTCGCAGCAAGATCTCCTTCTTTATTATGCAACCTCAAGACATGGAAGAAATCAATTTTTATGAAGGAAAGAGCCAAGATATTAATTTTTTTAATCAGCTGCCTGAGATCCAATTGATTAGGAAGAGAGTTCTCAGACATGGCTTGAATAACTATTCTCGAGTCTCCGAGAACTATGAGCTCAATGATTCCTTGATTCTTGGCAATCCTGAGTCCCTGCTAGAGAGAAAGGGCCTCAACAATATTGTTAGTTTCTGAACCAAGTCCCCAGGAGAATTTGTTTTCCATTTGTCCATCCAAGGTGAAGAGAACCTCGCCCCCCTGCCGCCCCACACCTAAATGTTTATCCAAATAGAATTAAATGTTTAAACTAGAAATCAAGGATATATGAATAAATGTTTAGAATTCAAAAATTAAGGATCCACACAGTTTTCTTAAGGTTCTTCTACAGGGGGAATAACATAAGGGTATAATGTAATATATAAAACCTATTAAAGTCTTGCAAGATCCTAAATTAGATAAGGAATAGGGATAGGGAAAAAAATGGATCTTTTAAATATAATAAAGTACCTCAAGTCCTTAAATAGGATTTATCACAAGCCCATGGGTAAATACCTGGGACACCCAAAACCTTAATCCATTAAACCACCAATGGTAAATAACCTTAAATAGGATTTATCGCATGAAATTCCATGGGCCCATAAACCACCATCAGTAAACCCATTAGTTATTGAATAAAGGTTATCTTTAATAATTTTTTAATGAAATGATGGGAGAACTATTCCTTAAAAATTGTTAACTCAAATCAATGGCGGCGAAAATAGAGGATCCAATTGTAGGGAGAAAATATATTAATGTAAATTTCATTTATATTTTTGGATGGGAGAAATAGTTTAGATATTAAAAAATTTCCTTGCTAAGGAAATCAAGCAACAAGGAACCTACAAAGAAGTTTTTCCTACTAGATTCACCAATTCTGTTGAAGGGAAAATTTTCCTAACATGACTAGTACGATCATGAACATACTAAAATACATGGAAAATTATCTTATTTCTCTTAAATTGACCAACATGCCAGCAAACATGAACTAGAAGAAGATAGAAGAACAAGGGAGTATACTTAGTATGTGCAAAAGAGATAAACAACCCTTGTCAAATGATTGATGGATTTAGAAAAATTATAAATTGAAAATAAATAAATATATATATAATCACAATTAGTATGAATTAAACTATTGAAAATAATACAATACTTCAACCAATAAAGCCTAACCATATCATCATATGTAAATGGGGGAGGGAAAGATCATAAGTTTATATGAATGAACAACAAGAGATGCTATATATTTACCTATCTGCTGCATCGTCACCTTTCAAATCCTAAGGCCAGGTTCCTCTGATCTTGAATCACCTTTGATCTTGTTTCCTGCCTCCAATCGCTTTCCTTCGAAGGGTTTATATGGTATAAATCACATGTGATGAGTGACTTCAACACTTATGGAATGGTTGCTTAAGGAAAGAGTTAGCTGAGGGATAATCTAAATGAATATATTAAAAAGGTATGGATATTTCTCTAGCGTGACAATAGTCAAGGTATCTCTTCATCACTTCGACCATCTTATCCATTTCTAGTGAGTTTCTGGGATAGTTAAAGAGGTTACCAAGCAATTTTGTGAGTTAGAACTGAAGTCAACAACCCAAAACTATCTCAATTTGCAAAATTCTGAGTATCGTTGCATTTTTAGCCTTTTTTTAGGTCCCACACTCCCTGCTAAACCGAAACAATAATGGCATGTTTCTTGCATCAAGAAAAGGAGCATGGGGCCTCTTTTGTGATCCAAACACAATTATTTAAGGGAAAAAAGGTTTGATTTTTTTTTCTGAATGACGTTTAGACCATCCAATAGGAACAAATTAGGGGATCTTACATGCTTGATAGGTTCATATCCATGAAAAATCATGGATAATTAAGTGTCATCTAGGCTGGGTTTTGTTGTCACAAAATGAGGAAGTGCCAATTTGTGTTCTAATATTGCTATGACAAAATGAAGAAATTTTGCAAATAAGTTGCAAAGAGAAGGGGTTCCAATTTTTTTAGGGTTATGAAAACTACAGATTGTCATGTACTATAGAAATTTTATATACGTGCAGGGTACAATGGTAGTACTTGAACCGGTCTCTAAGGGAACTAACTAAGGAGGGTTAACTTTGACCTTAGCCATACTATTGACTACCCAGGTACACAAGAGTATCTTGTCGAGTGTTTTTATCGATGCCACTATAGAAATAAGATGATCGTATGCTGGTTTTAGGTGACCTACAGTACTTCTGATATACTCGAGGGTATGTGGAAGTGTTGTCTGAAGCGATATTACTCGAGGGTATGTGGAAGTGATTCTATGTGGAAGTGTTATCTGAAGTGATATTACTCGAGGGGGTACCAACAAGAGATACAAGGGTTTCCAACAATTGCACAAAAAAAGGTATGATGTAACTATGTACCAATTGTATTTGTCATGTACATTTACTCCCAACCATAGGTTTATTGATTGAATGATAGATCCCTATGGTGCTTTCAAATGTTGTAACATGTCGTTAGCCGAAAAAAATTCTATCAATTCTCGGACGAATGTTGTCTCGGGATCTTGGCTCTAATACCACTTGTGATGTTCCTTACCCTTGCAACTTGAGAACCACACAATATATAACAACATTCTCAAATGCATGCTGTCTGAGGATCATGGCTCTCATACCACTTGCGGTGTTCTTTGTCGTAGTAACTTGATAATCACATAGTATATAGAAGCATTAGCATGCAAAGAACAAGAAATAAGCAACAAATAACGATAAATATGATTCAATAATAACATAATAAGGAATAAATTTAGATCTCTATTATTATGAGAAAAATGTTTACACTCATCTACCATTCCCTATATTTATGGTTTGGTTTTTGACAAACATGTCTCTAAGAGAAGAAATTAGAAGAAAATGACACTATATCTTCCATATAAGTATGGTATGAATTTGTTTTAAATTTCCATGTAACTTATTTCTACGTTGTTGAATTTTAGGATTAGTCTTCGTAAGATCCACCAAATGTAAAGCATGATTACTTTACAAGTCACACCCTCCTATAATAAGTGAACTACAAATTGGGAGGTTGGGCAACATGGTAAATGTTTATGGGATGGTGCAAGCTAATGCTGGTCACTTATGACGCGCTTGTTGCAATAGACTTCTGGAAAAACATAAATCTAAACGTCAAAATACAATATTAGAGGTAACTACATAATTTTTTGGAATATGGTGTAAGAATATGAAACGTAGACAATCAAATTACCTTCCGGAATATATATAACTTTTATTTTTGGAAACTAAGTATAAATCCCAAAAAACGAGGTTCTTCTAAGCTTGGTATGTTATTTTTTTTCCCCAAAAATAATGAATATGTTTGCATTGGTCCACGCGATTGGTATGTAAAAGCTGGAATTTTGTGAAAATGATTATGTAGAGTTGCAGATTACAGGTGTGTCTAGTGCAGCGTTATTTTTCCATATTTATTTATGTTATATATATATTTGTAATTACGGAAGTGAGGGACGCCGTAAAATGGCAAGGTCGAGCATTGGTCCATGACATCTTGGTCTTAACATAGTGAATGAACGATATTTTTTTTTAGGATGTAGGTCTTTGTGTCTTCTTGTGTGGGTTCTTTTTTGTTTTCTAAATAGGTCCGAGCCAATCAAAAGTTAGCCAAAGCAAATATCCTACCTTTTGTGTTAGATTGACGTTATTCCATTTAAAATTAAATAAAAAATAGAAAAAAGATAATATATTTAAATAAAAATTACATATTTAGAATCTACAGACAGAGTTACACAAGTGGTTTGGCGACCCGAATCTAAAACCAAAGCAACTAAGTCATCCACCATGTAGGTTGGAAAAAAGGTGCCTACCAAAATTCAAAATTTAAAGCTGCACATACGCCCTACAAACACGCATGTGCATAGTTTAAAAAATTAACGCATACACACTAAAAGCGCGATCGTGCTTCTGAGTGCATACGCGTTAAACACATGTGCGCGCATCTATTTAGTATTTGAAACTTTGTTTTGTTTTCATTTTCAAGCATCTCAAACCCCCCTCTCTGTAATTGTAATCCTCCTCATCCCCTATTTTCCTAACCCTCTTCCCCTTTCTCCATGTCTCTCCCTAACCCTCCATCCCCATCTATCACTCTCCCCATCTAACCCTGTAGTATCTTCATATGTCACACATAGTCTCTCTCTCACCCACACACAATTTCTCTCTCTAATTCTCTCTCTCTCTCTCTCTCACACACACACACACACACATACAAATAACACACCACCCTACCTCATTCTCTCTCTCGCTGTCACTCACACACACATAACATGTCACCCTACCTGAAATTAAGACAACGATGATGATGATGATGAAAAATGATGTTGACGATGATGATGACGATGGTGGTGATGATGACGATGGTGGTGATGATGATGAGGATGATGATCATGACCATGATGATAATGATGATGACCATGTTGATGATGTTGATGAAGATGATGATGGTTATGGTGATGATGATGACAACGATGATGATGGTGACGATGGCAATGATGATGACAATGACGACGACGATGATGATGATGACGATGATGATGACGACGATTTTGATGATGATGATGTTGATGATGAATTTGATTCTCCCATCATAGGTTGATTAAATCATGCCCTATCTGAAATTAAGACAATGATGATGATGACGATGATGATGAACAATGATGATGATGATGATGATGATGAAAAATGATGTTGATGATGGTGATAATGATGGTGATGATGATGATGAAGATGAGAATGATGATGATGACCATGATGATGATGATGATGATGATGATGACCATGATGACCATGATGATGATGATAATGATGATGACGATGACGATGATGTTGAAGATGATTATGGTGACGATGATGATGATGATGATGATGATGAAGATGATGATGATGATGATGGCGACGATGATGATGATGATGACGGCGATGATGATGGTCATGATGATGATGATGAGGACGATGATGATGATGATGATGATGACGATGATGACAATGACGATGATGATGATGAACAATGATGATGATGATGATGACGACAATCACAATGGCGATGACAATGATGATTACGATGACAATGGTGATGATGATGATGATGATTGTTGGAGTAGGGTCCCGCAGCTACAGGGGAAGCTGCCATTTTGGCGGATAGACATTTTTGGCGAAGATATAAGAGATAAGGAAAAGCTACGACGTTGTAGCATGTTTCTAGCTGTAGGTTAGAGCCGAAAACTATGACTATCGGGGAAGAGAAGTCAAAGAAGATGGCAGTACCTGAGTGGCCAAGAAGAGAGAGCTCACCCACTGCATTCAAGGAAGCGGTGAAGACAGGAGGGCTCAGCTACCCTCATAAAGAAAAAAGGAGCAACAAGGCCGAGGTATTGAAGATGAAAGAAAGAAAGGGAAGCGGCGTATAGTACCCATGCTTAGTGCCGGTAAGCATGGAAGACTGCAAAGAGCAGTGGTGTGATGGAAAGCAGCAGCTCGAGTACATATAGACCGACTGTCACTAGTTAGGGTTTTGGGGTTACTATTGGGACAGGCCCACAGTGTTGTAATGGAGAGACCTTCGAGCTACCTATAAAGGGATGTATTTTGTATTGAGAAAGGTTAGCTAGTCAGATGTAAACTGTATTGAGAAAGGTTAGCTAGTCAGATAACCTGTAGCGAGTCAGTCTGTTAGCTCACAGTGTATTTTATTGTAATAGAGTCGAGCTCTAGTTCTGTGTTCAGTCGGTAGTATCTGACTGTAACCAGCAGCTGGCTCATAGAAGCATGTATGTAACAATCCGCAGGGATTGACAGAGAGAGAGAGAGAGAGAGAGAGAGAGAGAATATTGTAAGAAGGAAATATAGAGGAAGAGAAGAGATCTAGGAGAGAAGGGCTCCCGACAGTGAGTGCGGAGTTACCCAGAAGATTTCTAGCTGCACACCGGTTGTAGTAGAACTTTGTACTCTCTCTCAAGATATAATAAACATAGTTATGTGGATGTAGCTTATACCCTGGAAGTGAACCACGTAAAACGAGCGTGTTATGTGATCATTTCATGTGATTGTGCTTTATTTAGTTGATATCTATTATCTGTTACATGATTGTTGTATATCAATTAGTAAATGTCTGTATGTCTCGTTCAGTTACAACATTATTGAAGGTTAAAGATGGGTTTACATGTATCAAGTTTCTGCATGTGAGTTTATCAGTACTTGTTTCACACAGTAATAAGTCAGTCTGTTAGAGTGTTTCTAGTATACTTCTTCGAAAAATTAAGTATAAGTTGAGGAAGACTGTGTGAACTGTGAAATTTCATGTCAGAGTGTTTAATATCTTGTTGAAAGTCATCCAAGTCATTCCAGCCAGTGCGATAGCCTTTGTACCATGAGGGTCGCAGTGGGCCGTGCTACAGTAGATATCGAGTTGAAAATAGGTGATATTGCATCGATAGAGGAGCTGCGGTGTGAGATAGCACAGATCACGGGTTAGGAGGAAGAGAGAGTCACGCATCACCAGAGTCACTGCGATGTGATAGGAGCCCTTCCCTTGTCAGAGCCCGTGAGTAAAAGAGATTGTGCATCGCGGATAGAAGACCTCGTTGGCTAAGAAGAGCTGTGAGACCCCAGGATGCTACAGAACCCGGTTGAATACACTTGAATCTTTGTCCAACCCATTAGAATCACTTTGGGTGAGACTTCATGCCGCTCTGCATTCTATTGCCGAAAGGGCCGGTGAACTAGGGGTGTTGTTGGTACATTACAGTAAACCCGAGTCTGCCCATAGAACGAACAAATGGTTCTGTTGCCAGTTTTGAACAAACTGAGCACTGATGTTCTGTTGGCATCCTACTAGAGATGAACTCAACCAGTGGCTTGCGTCTAAGGAGAAAGAGTTTTCCGAACAAGAGAACAAGAGTCCTAGACTGAGTACAACGGACTCGTTACAAAAACACATCTTCACTAATATACATACGATATTTTTTGCGACCTATGGAAATGAGTTGTACGACTGGTTATCAAAGTTGACTAATCAGAACATATTCAGAAAGAAAAGAAACATCGTCTGAACACCGGAGTTGATTCAGACTGTGAAGAGCCTTGATAATCTCATTATGATGACAGTAGACTTCTGGCTTGCGAGTGTGCTAGAAGGCTTTGTCACAGAGTTTGCAGTTGAACAGATAAAAAGCTTCAGCGAGGCTGAGCGGTACTTCTTCAAAGGATATCGCGATAAGTACCTAAACTCTTTAAACTTGTCCATTAAGATGTTATTATATGAAAAAGGAGTAATGGATATAGTTTCAGACCAATAAGTTAAGAAAGTGTGATGTCAGAAGAGTTTGAGAGTGATTTTGATGACATTGGATGTACACGTAGTGGAAAGAAATATAAAGTAGATTTCAGATCTCCCATATTTGAAGATAGTTCAGATAATACTAGACAACAGAGTCATAGTAATACAGAAAGAATAGAACGGGGTATCCCTTACCACCCTTATACCCCACAAAAACAGACCGGGACTCAAAACAATCCCGTAGGAACTCCATCTAGTAGCTCGCAGATAGTACATACTACTGCTACATCACCTACACCTACACCGCCGAGTGGTAGTAACATATCAAATCAACATCCACCACGCAGAAATAGAAGGGGGGATGATATGAAGCTACCTACCTTTAAGGGTACAAGGGTAGAAGACCTAGAGCAGCACTAGTTTCTATGTGAAGCCATGTGGACCATTAAAGGACTCCAAGATGATAACATTAAACTCGTATAGTTGGTCACCACACTTAGGGAATGAGCCTTAACATGGTATATGAAGTATACCTCAGCGATACCCATAACACTTATACAGGTCAGGACCGCCATGATCAAAGAGTTTAAGAAACCTAAGTCTGAGTCACAGTGTATCACAGAGCTCAAAGACATTAAGTAGTTACCTACAGAATCAGTATGGGACTTTGACCAGAAATTCAAAGCTCTCATAGACCAAGTTAGCTTTGAGTTTGCGCCGGAGCAGCATAAGGAATGGTTTATTGCAGTGTTGCTCCCTCACATCAGACTACCATTAATGCAGCAGAAAATCCAGATGCAGGATGATGCAATGGAGTTGGCGATGAAACTAGAGGCATCACCTCTAGCTGAAACCAACACAGGTATGACAAACCTGCAAAACCAGTTAGCAAATCTAACGTTACAGATGCATGAGATTAGAAAAAGAAAAGAGATTGCATAAGACATATGGTGTATCAAGTGTAAAGCACAAGGCCATACTAAAGATAACTATCCAGTATTTGTTGAATACTTAGCAAGTGGGGCACCTAACCCCTTAGCACAGACACAAGGGCCATGGTGTGAACTATGTAGAACAAGAGGACATCTACCTCAGCAATTCCCTATGCTTCAGAAGTATATACAGACACCTAAGAACTTATATTGTACCTTCTGTAAGTTAGTAGGACACGATGATCATACCTGTAGAGCCTATGATCTCATGGTAGGCAGAGAACACGACTTGTATAGAGTCCAATCGGAGACACAGGGTCCAACAGCAAGACCACAGCATGATCCGGATCATGTTGGCCATGGAGGAGGATTCAGAGGATGAGGCTATGGAGGAGGCTTTGGCCGTGGCCATGGACCAGTTACTTGTTACAACTGTGGAGTTGTAGGACATTATGCTAGGCATTTTCAGAGCCCCACTACGACATGTAATTATTGCAAGTCTTACGACCATGCTATAGAAGAATGTCCTACCTTGATAGCTAATATCAGAGAACCTAAGCCAGCAGTACACCACAACATCTAGCTTATTGCTGCTGAGCAGAAAGAGCCAGAACCAAGAGTCAATATTGTGAATCGCAGTGGTGCTTCCACTAGTGGGACATCGTTAGACAGTGAAAATAACATAGGATCAGAGTGGGTGTGCAAAGCTACTAATAAATCAACACCACTCGACCTGCAGAAAAATAAAGAAACATTTCAGGAAGCTAAAACTTTCTTTGATGAACCTATGCAATCAGGATCGCAAGTACATCCATCTAGGGGCGTACCACAGCAAGCACCTTATGGCCTTAGTCCTGTGGAGACATTACATGCTACCACATCAGGAAGATGCGATGAGGATGAGTCGACACGAAGCGTACAATCCTTCCTGCGGAGTTGTCTAAAACTCGTGAGAAATGAGCAAGCTATCAGAGAGATTCAGTGCATCATAGATTAGTACCCACCATATTCTTCTGTGAGCAGTACACAGCATGCTTTTCATAATGTTATGGGCCATACAAGAACAGGAAGAGAGATGCGACTCATAGCACAAGTTGGAGAATTTGAAATGGATGAGGTAATCCTAGATCTAGGATCAGAGGTAAATGTTTTGACTAAGCAGACATGGGACCAGATGGGTAGCCCTAAGTTAGTCAGATCGCCTATCCATTTGAGATTAGCTAATCAACAGAGGGTATCACCACTGGGTCGACTACCGCAGGTGCCAATTGACATTGACGGAGTTCGCAGCTTCGCAGACTTTGAAGTTATAGAAATTATTGGCGATAGTAGACCATATCCAGCATTACTAGGCATTGATTGGGCAATTGGTAACATGGCCATTATCGACCTAAAGAGAAGACAAATGATCTTCGACGATGCACATATCAGGGTCATCGCACCATTGGATCCTCTTCAGGGTCCTAGATACATTGAACCTATCCGAGCAGAGGATGAGGCACGTCACATGGAGATTCTCTATCAGATGACTGCAAACCAAAGCGACTACATCAACCCAACCGCAGAAGGGAACATCAGTTGGCGTTGTGACAGCTCATGCGCATCGGATTCGAATGTTGGTCTAGAGAACTGGCAGAACAGACTTTACGAAGTCTTAGCTCGCATATGTACATATCTGACTAAATCACTGCGATGGATCAGAGCAGAGCTTAAGGACATTTCGTCATTTGATGGCTTAGTGGATGTCAATGATTTTTTATACCAGTTTGAACAACAAGGTCCTCACGAGCAGAGGACGGTAGCTATGGACCTTGTAGTACGAGCCACACCTGCAAGATGGTGGTATGCACATAAAGAGACTATCGCATCATGGGATGATCTTAAGAGATTGATGGCGATCAGATTCTCTACTGACAGGGAGTACGTCCAGCAGAAATACACAGGAGAAAGTGACCCCAAGTCACACATTCAGATTTGTGAATAGAATTGGTCGGACATTCCTGAGGATGAATGGGTTCACCAATTCATTCACACTTTCGATCCAATTCCAAAGAACTGGTACACAGAGACTGAGTTGCGCAGAGGAACAACTACATGGCCACTTATGATAGATAGCTTTGAACTCACTTTCTCTTTTGAATCTGAGCACCCAAGCATTAATTAGGCTTTAGACGTTATAAAGATTAAGGTCTTTGAGGACTGTACCCTACCAGTGTCAGCTCAACCTAAGTGGGCCATCCAGTTAGAAGAGGCGCTCGAGTGCTATAACTTTGCATTAGAACCAGAGGAGGAGGACGAGGACCCTCGCAACATCAACATTCCAGAGTCAGAAGGGACTCGCAATGTTGACGGACCGAAGCTGGAGACTCCAGCTATCATGGAGCCTATCAAGATTAAGAATATCAACATTGGCACAGACATAGACCAAAGTTTGCATCCATTGGAGACTATTGGGATGATGAAATAGTAGGACAGATTGCAGACTTGCTACATGACTATCAGGACCTATTCCCCACCAAGTTCACAGAGATGAAGGGAATAGTTGGAGACCTGGGAGTAATGAGGATACCATTGAAAGAGGATGCTAGACCAGTTAAGCAGCGCCCATACAGATTAAATCCGTGGTATAAACAAAAAGTTAAGGACAAGATCGATAATATGCTAGCAGCAGGCATCATTGAGCCAGTGGAAGAAAGCGAATGGGTTAGTCCCATGGTTGTCCAAGAAAAGAAAACCAAAGGAGACATTAGGATCTGTGTCGACTTGCATACACTCAACAATGCATCACTTCATGATTCATTTCTAACACCTTTCACTGATGAAGTGCTAGACAATGTGGGAGGACAGGAGGTCTACTCCTTCAATTATGGCTTTTCAGGCTATCACTAGATTAGAATCCATCTAGAAGATCGATCTAAGGCCACTTTTGCAATAGAATGGGGCTCATTCCATATACGGTAATGCCCTTTGGTCTTAAGAATGCACTAGCTATCTTTTCTAGAGTAGTAGTTGTTGTATTTAAAGAATACATCCATAAATTCTTAGAGGTTTATTTTGATGATTGGACTGTATTTGGATTAATTGACAAGCACATAGGATATTTAAGATTGATGTTAGAGAAATGTAGTTAATACCAGATTTCTCTAAACTTGAAAAAATGTATATTCTATGCACCATTTGGTATTTTGTTGGGTCATATTGTCTATAGACAAGGCTTGATGGTAGATCCTGCAAAGATTGCCATCATCATAAACCTTCCAGCACCCAACTCAGTCAAGCAATTGAGGGCAGTACTTGGTCATACTGGGTACTATAGAAAATTTATCAAAGGTTATGCAAAGATCACAGCCCCTATGGAAAAACTGTTAAAGAAAGATGTAAAATTCCTATGGAACGAGGAACGCCAAAAAAGTCTAGACACCCTTAAAGAGAATATGGTTACAGCACCCATCTTAGTATTCCTAGACTAGAACAAGCCATTTCATGTACATGTGGATGCATCTGGCATCGCACTGGGGATCGTCTTAACACATCCAGGAGAAGGAGGTATCGATCACCCTATCGCATACTCAAGCAGAAAACTATCCACCGCAGAAAAGAACTACACCACTACGGAAAGAGAAGGTTTAGCCATGGTGTATGCTCTACAGAAATTCAGGCACTACCTACTAGGTGCCTCATTCAAGATGTTTACTGACCATTCCGCTTTGAAGTACTTGGTCAATAAACCAGTGTTAGGGGGACGAATCTGCAGATGCTTACTCCTATTTCAGGAGTATTATTTTGAAATTATTGTTAAACTAGGAAAATTAAATGCCGAACCAGATCATCTGTCAAGGATAGACTCAGGAGAAGAGCCAAGTAACCTAGAGGAAAACTTGCCTGATGCGCAGTTGTTTTCTATTCATATCGCAGACGAGTACTATGCTGATATTATTCACTTTCTCACTACAGGATGGGCACCTGTTGATTTTACTAAGCAGCAAAAGAAACAGTTGGTTGTCAAAGCCGCAAACTTTACCTTGATCACAGGACAGCTATATAAGTAAGGTCCAGATGAAGTCCTGCACAGATTCGTCATGCCACACGAGAAAGAGGCGATTATTAGAGAAGCACATTCCAGTACCACAGGAGGACATTTCGTAGGAAAGCCGACTGCGCAAAAAATCCTGACCGCAGGATTATGGTGGCCTACTTTTCATAAGGATACTATGGAATTTTGCAGATGCTGCGATATATTCCAGAGGGTAGGAAAACCTTCGCGGAGAGATGAAATGTCGTTGCAACCACAGATTACACTGCGCTCATTTGACAAGTGGGCTATAGACTTTGTGGGTCCTATCAACCAACTAGGAAAACGAACTAGTGCGAGATACATCATCACAGGAACAAAATACCTCACCAGATGGGCGGAGGCTAAATGTGAGAACCCCAAAAATTTTGAAAAAATTTAAAAATTTAAAATAGCATATATTCTCAATAAATGAAGTCATTAACTGTTTGATTAGTTTGATGTCACTAGAGTTGTAACTGAATGATATCTTTCTTAACTTTAAAGAATAGTTACTTTTCAGTTACTGATTGTTTTTCTATTTGCGATACAATGTGGGTTTGTCATGAAGGACTAGGCTTACTTAGATTTTGAGCTAACGCAACAATTTTTATTCTATTACAAGTATACAGGTAAGAAGTATGGGTCGCTATTAACAAGTCTCAGAAGTTTACAATACAATTTGCTGTATATAAATTAATTAGTAAAAGTACATACATGCTAGACAGAATTACCATGCTTCTAAAGGTACAACTTTTACTAAGTTTTCTTGAGACTTAATGCTAGAGAATTTAATTCTACACATAGAGGTGGTAGTTAAATTTTCTATACATAAATATAGAGTTTAACAAGTCTACAGAGTATGAAACCATTAAATGTAAATACTGAAGGTAAGCGTAAGAATGTAATAGTTATTTCTTTACTTAACAGCTAGCATGGTAGAAAATCACAACAACAAAGGTTTACTTCTATTAACTCATAGTTACTGTAACATGCCATGTTTAGATTGCATCATATTCAGATTTTCAACTGTAGTTGTAACTGATAAGATATCACTAGCATCGATCTATACTTTTCTTATTTTAAGCAATTACGAGTTTATGGTTTGATACAAATGTTCCCTTAATAATTTAAGGGTTTGCACTATTTTAGAATGCTACTCTATTTCCAAGATCGACATTGGATAGAAACCAAACACCTTTTGAATCAGTCCTAGACTTATCGTATTTAACCCCTTATGAGTTTTTACGATTATACTATCAAACAAGAAGGTTAATAATATATCCGAGTTGCCTTTCACATAAAAACTTATAAAATCTTCGATAAATTTTTTGAGCTTAGAAAGTGACAAAAGTCTAATTGTCACCACAAGATTCTAATATTATTAAAAAGGTTGCAAATCTATTACAAGTATCAAGGATAAGGACTAGAGCAAGCCAAAATCAAATTAATTACCTACTATTTTATAGACTTTAAAGAAACGATATGTCTCTTTCATTCACATGAAACCAAGACAAATGGCAATATAGTGGTAAGTTTATAAAAAACCACGACTTAACATTATTCCAATGCTCTTATAACTTCTTATAATTAAAACCATTCTCCATACCTTATGTATACGAGACCAAAATAATGAGAAATATCTAGAGTACAATGTTTTATTATCATAAATCTAATGTTACGTGGTTGAAATCGTATCACAGGGATACTATGGTATAACAACCTTATGGGATCTCAACACTATGATTTTGTTGGAAACGTCAATCAATGGTGTTCTCGTCGTGGAACATTAGAACTCAACCCACTGCATGCAATGTATTTAAGGTAATACGTGGTCACTCCTCAGCCATGCATTGTGTTATAAAACAATTGACTCAACCCTAATTCATCATTTCTCCTTTTCCTTCAGGCTTGGCCGCTCTGCAAACCCTCCTGGTCCATTTCGCTATTGCGTTGTTTGATAGCAGCTTCTATGTTGCTCCAGTTCTTTGTGCTCATCTACTGCACTGTGTGGGAGTTAAGAGCTTGATGTTGGCGACTTTAAAGTTGTTGAATACCTGGGGTTTTCCCCTTTTTGCACCCATTGTTGACACTGTCACTGCGTAGTGCATCACCCTGACTTGATACTGTCAATACCCTCCCTTGTGATAGGTATCCTTCGCTCCAATGAGTTCATTCTTCTCAGTGACAAAGGAAGGATTTACGCTTCCTCTGCTCGTGGTTAACTAGCTATTTTCGGTGGCTACACTTCTATCACACTCTGCGGTAAGTTACCACTTGTTCCTTCGTTTTTCCTTTTCAAGAAAAAGCTTAGCCATTAAATGATAAGGTTTTAAAATAATAAGCTGCTCCTTGTTTTGCAGGTTCGGTCTCCTCCTTATGGAGTGGAAAACGCAAGATTCCAGCTGTTGGTTTTTTCCCTGGTAAGCCTGGTCTCAAACATGGCGTTCCCTCCTTGCTAGTTTTTAGGGCTGTTAGAGGTTGTCTTTGAGAGATGTGACTCTTGTGGTTACCTCGGTTCCATTTAGTCTTATTAAACTACAGGTTAAAATGAATTTTAACAGGATAACCCCTGCGCTATGCATGGGTGTTATGGCTTAGGCCAATGTTGTAATTATTATTTTTCCTTCTGTATTTAAAATACTGTATAAGAAGCACTGGGCTATAAGCCTTCTTGTGGATGAGGTTATGACCTCGAATTCTTGTTTTCTTTTACTGTACTCTTGAATAAATAGGGTTTTCACCCAGAGTTTTGTAATATAACTTATTATAATGTTTTTCCTGTATCTTTTAGTTTGTTTATCGCATACATTTTTAAATCTATGCTTTGTACAGGAATAAGTAAAATATGGGCTTATAATAGCTTATAATGTTGATTTATATTATGGTCGTAGGTGAAATTATTGTCTTAACTCTTAGTATTTATTTTACATGTATAAACTGGATTTATAGGGTTCAACCCTAAATTTTACAGTTTGAGATTAAGTACAATTTCTTAATCTGACATTATGAATTAAAAATATAAACTATGTTGGTAACTGTGAGTAAAATATATGGATATTACCATATTGGTTAAGCTCGATATTCGAGCAATTTACTTGTTCTGTTATTTACCTTTGCTTTTAAAATAAACAACTGAGTTATTTTACTATTGATAAACTCCTTTATAATGTTACTGTTAGGGTTATGTACCTTGATTTACTTATTATGTATTTAACTTCTTAAATGATATATAGGGTTTATGCCCTTTAACTATAAAGGTTCTTATATTTTGCTTTTAATTTATTTTCATAAAGTTTCCAAGAAATGACTGGTTATCCTGTAAAACCGAGTATACTTAACTCATAACTGTAACTTAAACAATATTGACATTCTCAATTCTAAAAAGAATAATGCCCCTATGTTGTATGATATAAAAATATAATATTATTATTACAATAATGCTTACTAATACAAAATAATAATCCTGTCTTTATTGGAGTATTAGATTCTCCATATGTATACCTTGTTTATTTTATAATATTTTGGAAATAGTATTTATTATTTGATTCTTCTGTAGTTTATACTATACTATCTACATTTTGTTGTAATTAGTTTATTTTCTTAGTTATAATGTTTACTTACAAATGTTCTGTAAGTGCAAATATTAACATGTTTTATATTCTGAATAAAAGAATAATAGCTCTGTAACTTGTTCTTACTTTGAGTTAATTTTTAGAAATGAAATTATCCGAATACAAGGAAAGAATCTATATAGTAAAACAGTATGAATTCTAGTCTAAATTCTACTATCTATCCTTTATAGTAGAATTTACTGGAAACAAAATACAGTACGAGGAAGTAGTTTTTAAGACTATAAGAAAATAACTTATGAATTTGTGAGACACTTGTAGTTACTGAAAGTAACTAAATAAGAAGCTCGGTTCAGAAGGATACTACTTCCCAATACCGAGATACTGTGCTGGAGTACGGTCTGGTGAACCCAGATGTGGAAAAACACAGTAATTCTTTAACTCATCAACAGATTAACTACTAATAACCTGAGATACTCACATTACTAAACTAACTAACTCTTCAGTCATATAATATAAAAATAAAGAGATAAGTGACAGAACCTATTTAAATTGGGACAACAACAGCAATGGGAGGCTGTTCCTCCCTCAAACTCCTGGAGAGTGCTCAGACAGCGAATCCTCAGGACCCCCGATCCTGCTCTGGTCTCCTTGACTAGAACTAGGTGCAGCAAAGTCAGATACCAGTCTTCAAACTCAGTATTAACCCAGAAGTATCAGTCAGTTCTCTCAGCCAAAAAGCTGTAATGAAATCAAGTTACTACAACAATCCTCTTAGAACAACTTCCTTACTGTATTTCCCTCTTCCTCAATGAATTTCCTGAATAAAATTCACCTGAATGAATTCTCTCTGGAAAATATTTGAGCAGCCTCAGCTCTCTTCATTGAGTACTTTTAAAAGATTGCCTAGGTCTTTTTTGGGTTAACTGTCATTTAATGAACCACCTGCTCTGATCTCACTTTCTTGGGGGATCATGACCCCAAATTTAGGGAAGTTTCCACCTGCAACTTTAGAAGTGTTTGAGGATGCTGCCACTTATCTTTTGCCTTTCCACCTAGTTCCATTCACCAGTTTGACCAGTAACCTCTTTTTAACAACTCTCCCATGCTGTTGTCTCCACAATTTATTTATTAATAATAAAAATATTTTGAATTACATTCCAATTCTGTTGACTCTGCTGAGTCATCAATTTCCTACTTAGCATTAAATTTTAAATAATGTCTCAAGAATATAATTAAAACAATTTACATAATTTTACAAAATTGGGGTATGTGACATACACACCCGCTTAAAATGTAACATCGTCCTCGATGTTACTTATTCTTCATCCTCTACAACCTCCTGGAACAGATTTGGGTATGCTTCCCACATCTTACTTTCCAGTTCCCAGGTAGCTTCTTCAGGACTAAGGTGCTTCCATTGCACCTTCAGCTATCCAATCGTGTGGTTCCGCAGAGTAATTTCCCTCCTCCCGAGGATACAGTCTGGCTCCACCACAACTTCTCCTTCTAGTTCCACCTGTACAACATTCCAATCAATTACATGAGTACCATCATGAACATACTTTTTCAAAACAGAAATATGGAAAACATTATGCACTTTCAAATTAGGTGGTAATGCTAACTGATATGCAACTTGACCAATTCTGGATAGAATTTCAAACGGACCACAGTAACGTGGTGCTAGTTTTGCACATCTCCCCAGTCTTAGGGATCTTTTCTTTGGTCTTACCTTTATGAACACGTGCTCACCCACCTGGAACTCTTTGGGAGTTCTCTTCAAATCCGCTTGGCTCTTTTGTCGATCCTGTGCCACCTTTAAGTTTTCCTGCAGTTGTTTCACAATCTGTTCCATTTCCTTCAATAATTCAGGCCCTAACACCAATCTATCTACTGGATTATTCCAGGCGATAGGAGTGTTACATTTACGCCCATACAGAATTTCAAATGGGTTGAACTTAGCTAAGGATTGATAGTTATTATTGTAAGCAAATTCTACTAAATGCAAGTAATCCTCCCACTTACGTGGCTGATCCTTAACATACATTCTTAACAAATCTTCCAACACCTGATTCACTCTTTCTGTCTGTCCATCTGTCTGAGGATGAGAGGTGTTGAAATTCAGTGTTGTGTTTAAGCCTTTAAACAAGGATTTCCAGAAATTCCCTGTGAATTTTGGATCCCTGTCTGAAATAATAACCTCAGGTACTCCATGTAACCTAAAAATTTGCTTTAGAAATATATCAGCTATATTGGCAACCTTGTAGGTAGTCTTAACAGGAATGAAGTGTGCTGCTTTACTTAACTTTTCCACCACTACCATAATTGAATCATTCTGATTTTGATTTCTGGGTAATCCAGTAATGAAATCTAAGCTGATTATCTCCCACTTCCAACTAGGAATAGGCAAGGGTTGCAATAACCCAGCTGGATGTTGATGTTCTGTTTTCACTTGTTGACAGTCCAAACATCTATCTATATACTCAGCTACTTCAGATTTCATATTAGGCCAGAAATAATCTTTTCTTAACATGGTGACAGTCTTCTGGTAGCCTGGATGCCCTGAGTAAGGGGTTTTATGAACTTCATCTAGAATCAGCAATTTAACCTTAGCCACATTAGGCACATACAGTCTGTCTTTAAACAATAAAAATCCATCTTTATTTAGACTATAACCTTTTATTAAACTTTTTGTAGGTTCTTCTTTAGCTGTAACCTGTAATTTTTGATAAATTCCATCCAATTTTATCCCTTCAGTCAGTTGTTCATTTAAATCAGAAGCATAAGTACTGATTGCTGCTATAAAATTTAGCTTTACATTTCTGCTCAAAGCATCAGCCACCTTATTTTCTTTTCCTTTTATGTGCTGAATTTCAAAATCGTATTCACTTAAGAAGGATAACCATATTGCTTGCCTTGCATTTAAATTAGGCTGATCTAAAATGTATTTCAAACCTTTATTATCAGTCATTAAAATAAACTTTCTACCAATTAAGTGGTGCCGCCACATATTTAAGGCATGAATAACAGCATCTAGTTCTAAGTCATAAGTGGCATAATTCTTTTTGTGGATCTTTTATTTCCTGGACTCATAGGCAATGGCATGCCCATCTTGAGTCAGCACTCCGCCTAAACCATCATTACAAGCATCGGTGCATACCACAAAATCCTTATTAGGATCTGATATTCTTAGAATAGACACAGTTGTTAACAGGGTTTTTAATTTCTTAAAACTTTCTTCACATTTTAAGTTCCAATCAAATTTCTTACCTTTCTTTTGCAAGGAAGTGATTGGATTGGTTATTTTTTAAAAACCTTCAATGAATCTCCAATAGTAACCGGTAATTCCCATGAAGGACCTAACATCTGTTACGTCTTTTGGTACTGGCCAATCTTCAATTGCCCAGATCTTTTCAGGATCAACTAAAATCCCTTCCTTAGTCACCACGTGACCTAAGTACTGGATTTCATCCCTAAAGAAATCATATTTGCTGAACTTCGCAAAGAGTTGTTGCTCTCGCAGCTCTTGTAAAACTATCCGTAAGTGTTCCTTATGTTCTGCTTCATTTTTAGAATAAATTAAAATGTCATCTATAAATACGACAACAAATTTATCTAAGTATTTATGCATTATATTATTCATCAGACACCTAAAGACAGCTAGGGCATTAGTAAGCCCAAATGGCATTATGACAAATTCGTAATGTCCATACCTTGTTCTAAAGGCTGTCTTGAAAATATCCTCATCTTTAATTCTCACCTCGTGATATCCTGATCTCAGGTCTATTTTCGAGAACACCGTAGCTCCATGTAGCTGATCGAACAGATCATCTATGTGGGGCAACGGATATCTGTTTTTAATAGTCATTTTATTTAGTTGACGGTAATCTATGTAGAGTCGCATAGTCCCGTCTTTCTTTTTAACAAATATTACTGGTGCTCCCCAAGGGGACACACTGGGTCAAATATACTTCTTATATATTAACTCCTTTAACTGTGATTTAGTTCATTAAGTTCTAAAATGTTCATACGATATGGAGCTTTCGAGCTAGGTACAGCACCTGGTACCAGCTCAATAGTGAAATCTAGTTCCCTCCTAGGAGGTAATCTTGGAATTTCCTCCGGAAAAACATCAGTAAATTCGTTTAACACAGGAGTATCTTCTATTTTTATTTTATCTTTTTCAGATTTATTTGCCTCATCTGTAATAGTTACAGCATAGGCTTTGCACCCTTTCATGACTGCTCTTTTGAGTTGTAAGGCAGAAATCTGCCTAATTACAGTTTTCCTAGGAACACCCTTAACTGTTACTGGTGGTTCATTATTATTTACACATGTAAATGTTTTATCAAAATAGTTTAAAACTACCCTATGCTGTTCTAACCAATCCATACCAATCAATAAGTCATACGAGCCAAGTGGCAGAACATTTAACTTAACAGTAGTTTTAAAATCATTCATAACTAAAGAACATTCCTTAACATAACAGGTTACTTTCCTTTTTTCCCCTGTGGCTAATTGAACTAACCAAGAGTTATCAAACTTTTCAACAGTCAAATTACACTTTTCTACTATCTTAGGGGAAATGTAACTAAGACTAGCACCTGGATCTATTAAAATAGTGACAGGGGTTTAGTTAACCATACCTTCTACTTCCACCATGGAAGTTTGATAATCAACTTGACGGTTCTCCAATGCTGCATTGATCCGGGGCATAGTCCTTGCAAAATCTCCAACAGTCATTTCATCTTGTATAGTATGAATATTGTTGTTTGGCTTCTTCCGATTGGGGCAAACTAAAGCATAGTGTGGACCATTTCACTCCCAGCACTTAACAGGATCCTTCCATTCGAAATTATTAGTGAAATTTCCATGATTGTTAGAAGCTTCCTTGCCCCTGAAGTTATTGGAATTATTGGAATTATTAGGAGCACCATTTCTGTTTCCCTGGAAGTTCTTACCATTAGAATGATTTCTGTTCTTATTATTCCTGAAATTCTTCTGGGGTACAAACTCTTTTTTCTTGAACTCGGGATGATTACTATTCTTTTTAGCCTTCCAGTTGGCTATTCCTTCTTTCTTTTTGTTCTGTTCAAAACAGAAATTTGCCTTTCTCATGGCTTCTTCTAGAGTTTTGGGGTTATCATATTCGATTCTGTCCTTTATATGATATGGAAGGCAGCTGAGAATCCTCTGTACTTTAGGTTTCTCATCAACTAAATACGGCACATATCTTAACAGACTTGAGAATTTACTGTTTAAGTCCTTCATAGTCATGGACCCTAGCTTTAACTCATAAAATTCTTTCACCCTTTCTTCATAGTACTGTGCGGACATAAATTTCTTTTTGAAGTACCTTTTAAAGGTACTCCAATTGACCTCTTTTTCTTTGATACCCTTAACTCTCTTCAGATCTTGCCACCATATATCTGCCTTTCCAGAAATATTATAGATGGCAATTCTCGCCTTCAGCTAATTTGAATAGTTGTATATCTGAAATTATTTTCTCATCCCAGATAACCAGGACTCTGCCTCTTCCCCTTTTTCAGCCTCTCCGTTGAAAGTTGGGGGCTTTATTTTATTGAACTCCCCGGAAATATCTTCATATGGCCTGTACTTTTTCTTTCTGTTATACAATTCAGCGTCACTAATGTCACTAGTAGTGTAGTAGCTTTGTTGTTCCCTGAGCCCTTCAGATGATGAGCTGCTTTCAGCCTTAAACAATTTCATCTTTTTAGATCCTTTCTGATGACTAGCTTCCTCAGATTCGGATCTTTTACTCCTCCCTTCTGTCTGGAATTTTTCTATCAAGATTTGGTTTAACTCCTCTTGAGTCTTTAATATCCTTTCATTATCCTTCTTGACTGATTCCATTTCAGTCTTTAAGTCCTTTATAGTCTGTATCAGCTCTGAAGAGTGAGCAGTTATCTCTTCTAACACAGGGTCTTTAGACATCTGTCTTGTCTCAGTGTGTGGAGACTCCTCCTCAGCATATTCTCCTAACTTCTCCATACCTGCCTGCTAGATTCAGAAAAAAAGAAATTTTCTATTTTTTACATAAAACAAAATACAGGTTAGTACCTAATTTTTTTACTATTCTATGGAAACTAGTTGAGCCACATCATGGCCTAGTGTTTGAACCATGCTCTGATACCACATGTCAGATACCAGTCTTCAAACTCAGTATTAACCCAGAACTATCAGTCAAATCTCTCAGCCAAAAATATGTAATGAAATCAAGTTACTGCAGCAATCCTCTTAGAACAACTTCCTTACTGTATTTTCCTCTTCCTCAATGAATTTCCTGAATAACATTCACCTGAATGAATTCTCTCTGGAAAATATATGAGCAGCCTCAGCTCTCTTCATTGAGTACTTTTAAAATATTGCCTAGGTCTTTTTTGGGTTAACTGTCATTTAATGAGCCACCTGCTCTGATACCACATGTCAGAACCCCAAAAATTTCGAAAAAATTTAAAAATTTAAAATAGCATATATTCTCAATAAATGCAGTCATTAACTGTTTGATTAGTTTGATGTCACTAGAGTTGTAACTGAATGATCTTTTTCTTAACTTTAAAGAATATTTTCTTTTCAGTTACTGATTGTTTTTCTGTTTGCGATACAAGGTGGGTTTGTCATGAAGGACTGGACTTACTTAGCTTTTGAGCTAACGCAGCAGTTTTTCTTCTATTACAGGTATACAGGTCAGAAGTACGGGTCGCTGTTAACAAGTCTCAGAAGTTTACAATACGATTTGCTGTATATAAATTAATTAGTAAAAGCACATACATGCTAGACAGAATTACCATGCTTCTAAAGGTACAACTTTTACTAAGTTTTCTTGAGACTTAATGCTAGAGAATTTAATTCTACACATAGAGGTGGTAGTTAAATTTTCTATACAGAAATATAGAGTTTAACAAGTCTACAGAATATGAAACCATTAAATGTCCATACTGAAGGTAAGTGTAAGAATGTAATAGTTATTTCTTTACTTAACAGCTAGCATGGTAGAAAATCACAACAATAAAGGTTTACTTCTATTAACTCATAGTTACTGTAACATGCCATGTTTAGATTGCATCATATTCAGATTTTCAACTCTAGTTGTAACTGATAAGATATCACTAGCATTGATCTATACTTTTCTTATTTTAAGCAATTACGAGTTTATGGTTTGATACAAATGTTCCCTTAATAATTTAAGGGTTTGCACTATTTTAGAATGCTACTCTATTTCCAAGATCGACATTGGATAGAAACCAAACACCTTTTGAATCAGTCCTAGACTTATCGTATTTAACCCCTTATGAGTTTTTACGATTATACTATCAAACAAGAAGGTTAATAATATATCTGAGTTTCCTTTCACATAAAAACTTATAAAATATTTGATAAATTTTTTGAGCTTAGAAAGTGACAAAATTATAATTGTCACGACAAGATTCTAAGATTATTAAAAAGGTTGCAAATCTATTACAAGTATCAAGGATAAAGACTAGAGCAAGCCAAAATCAAATTAATTACCTACTATTTTATAGACTTTAAAGAAACGATATGTCTCTTTCATTCACTTGAAACCAAGACAAATGGAAATATAGTGGTAAGTTTATAAACAACCATGACTTAACATTATTCCCATGCTCTTATAACTTCTTATAATTAAAACCATTCTTCACACCTTATGTATACAAGACCAAAATAATGAGCAATATCTAGAGTACAATGTTTTATTATCATAAATCTAATGTTACGTGGTTGAAATCCTATCACAGGGATACTATGGTATAACAACCTTATGGGATCTCAACACTATGATTTTGTTGGAAACATCAATCAATGGCGTTCTCGTCGTGCAACATTAGAACTCAACCCACTGCATGCAATGTATTTAAGGTAATACGTGGTCACTCCTCAGCCATGCATTGGTGTTATAAAATAGTTGACTCAACCCTAATTCGTCATTTCTCCTTTGCCTTCGGGCTTGGCCGCTCTGCAAACCCTCCTAGTCCATTTCGCTATTGCGTTGTTTGATAGCAGCTTCTATGCTGCTCGAGTTCTTTGTGCTCATATATTGCACTATGTGGGTCCGAGTTAAAAGCTTGCTATTGGCAGCTTTAAAGTTGTTGAATACCTAGGGTTTTCCCCTTTTTGCACCCATTGTTGACTCTGTCACTGCGTAGTGCATCACCCCGACTTAATACTGTCAATAACCTCCCTTGTGATAGGTATCCTTCACTCCAGCGAGTTCATTCTTCTCGATGACAAAGGAAGGGTTTACGCTTCCTCTGCTCGTGCTTAACTAGCTATTTTCGGTGGCTACACTTCTATCACACTATGCGGTAAGTTACCGGTTGTTCCTTCGTTTTTCCTTTCCAATAAAAATCTTAGCCATTAAATGATAAGGTTTTAAAATAATAACCTGCTCCTTCTTTTGCAGGTTCGGTCTCCTCCTTGTGGAGTGGAAAACGCAAGATTCCAGTTGTTGGTTTTTTCCCCGGTAAGCCTGGTCTCAAACATGGCATTCCCTCCTTGCTGGTTTTTAGGGCTGTTAGAGGTTGGATTTGAGAGATGTGACTCTTGTGGTTACCTCGGTTCTATTCAATCTTATTAAACTGCAGGTTAAAATGAATTTTAACAGGATAACCCCTGCGCTATGCATGGGTGTTACGGCTTAGGCCTATGTTGTAATTATTATTTTTCCTTCTGTATTTAAAATACTGTATAAGAGGCACTGGGCTGTAAGCCTACCTGTGGATGAGGTTATGACCTCGACTTCTTGTTTTCTTTTACTGTACTCTTGAATAAACAGGGTTTTCACCCAGAGTTTTGTAATATAACTTATTATAATGTTTTTCCTGTATCTTTTAGTTTTTTTATCACATACATTTTTAAATCTATGCTTTGTATAGGAATAAGTAAAATATGGGCTTATAACAGCTTATAATGTTGATTTATATTACGGTCGTAGGTGAAATTATTGTCTTAACTCTTAGTATTTATTTTACTTGTATAAACTGGATTTATAGGGTTCAACCCTAAATTTTACAGTTTGAGATTAAGTACAATTTCTTAATCTGACATTATGAATTAAAAATATAAACTTTGTTGGTAACTGTGAGTAAAATATATGGATATTACCAATATGGTTAAGCTCGATATTTGAGCAATTTACTTGTTCTGTTATTTACCTTTTCTTTTAAAATAAACAATTGATTTTACTATTGATAAACTCCTTTATAATGTCACTGTTAGGGTTATGTACCTTGATTTACTTATTATGTATTTAACTTCTTAAATGATATATAGGGTTTATGCCCTTTAACTATAAAGGTTCTTATATTTTGCTTTTAATTTATTTTCATAAAGTTTCCAAGAAATGACTGGTTATCCTGTAAAACCGAGTATACTTAACTCATAACTGTAACTTGAACAATATTGACATTCTCAAGTCTAAAAATAATAATGCCCCTATGTTGTATGATATAAAAGTATAATATTATTATTACAATAATGCTTACTAATACAAAATAATAATCTTGTCTTTATTGGAGTATTAGATTCTCCATATGTATACCTTGTTTATTTTATAATATTTTTTAAATAGTATTGATTATTTGATTCTTCTGTAGTTTATACTATACTATTTACATTCTGGTGTAATTAGTTTATTCTCTTAGCTATAATGTTTACTTACAAATGTTCTGTAAGTGCAAATATTAACATGTTTTATATTCTGAATAAAAGAATAATAGCTCTGTAACTTGTCCTTTCTTTGAGTTAATTTTTAGAAATGAAATTATCCAAATAAAAGGAAAGAAACTATATAGTAAAATAGTATGAATTCTAGACTAACTTCTACTATCTATCATTTACAGTAGAATTTACTGGAAATAAAATACAATACTAGGAAGTAGTTTTTAAGACTATAAGAAAATAACTTATGAATTTGTGAGACACTTGTAGTTACTGAAAGTAACTAAATAAGAAGCTTGGTTCAGAAGGATACTACTTCCCAATACTGAGATACTGTGCTGGAGTACGGTCTGGTGAACCCAGATGTGGAAAAACACAGTAATTCTTTAACTCATCAACAGATTAACTACTAATAACCTGATATACTCACATTACTAAACTAACTAACTCTTCAGTCATATAATATAAACATAAAGAGATAAGTGACAGAACCTATTTAAATTGGGACAAAAACATCAATGGGAGGTCGTTCCTCCCTACCAACTCCTAGAGAGCGCTTAGACAGTGACTCCTTAGGACCCACGAGCTTGCTCTGGTCTCCTTGACTGGAACTAGGTGCAGCAAAGTCAGATACTAGTCTTCAAACTCAGTATTAACGCAAAACTATCAGCCAGTTCTCTCAGCCAAAAAGATGGAATGAAATCAAGTTACTGCAGCAATCCTCTTAGAACAACTTCCTTACTGTATTTCCCTCTTCCTCAATGAATTTCCTGAATAACATTCACCTGAATGAATTCTCTCTAGAAAATACCTGAGCAGGCTCAGTTCTCTTCATTGAGTACTTTTAAAAGATTGCCTAGGTCTTTTTTGGGTTAACTGTCATTTAATGAGCCACCTACTCTGATCCCACTTTCTTGGGGGATCATGACCCCAAATGTAGGGAAGTTTCCACCTGCAACTTAGGAAGTGTTTGAGGATGCTACCACTTGTATTTTTCCTTTCCACCTAGTTCCATCCACCAGTTTGACCAGTAACCTCTTTTTAACAGCTCTCCCATGCTGTTGTCTCCACAATTTATTTATTAATAATAAAAATATTATGAATTACATTACAATTCTGTTGACTCTGCTAAGTCATCAATTTCCTACTTAGCATTAAATTTAATATAATGTCTCGGGAATATAATTAAAACAATTTACATAATTTTACAAAATTGGGGTATGTGACACTAAAGCAGTAAGAAATTGTGATGCTACTATAGCTGCACAGTTCCTCTTTGAGAACATCATCAGTAGATTTGGATGTCCAGTAATTTTGATGAGTGATCAAGGCAACCATTTCTTGAACTACACTATTGAGGCTTTGATAGAAGAATTCCAGATCTAGCACCATAAGAGCACTCCCTACCACCCGCAAGCTAATGGTATGGTGGAGGCCTTTAACAAGATTCTAGAAAACGCTCTTACTAAGGTCTGCAACAGCCAAAGAAATGATTGGGACCTCAGGGTTAATGTTGTATTATGGGCTTACAGGACGACATGCAAGAAACTCACAGGACATACACCTTTCATCTTGGTGTATGGACAAGAGGCAGTTATGTCCATGGAGTATATTATGCCCAGTCTAAGAATTGCTCAAATCACCGAGATGACAGACACAGATACGACAAATGAAAGGTTAGCGCAGCTGCTTGCCTTAGAGGAAGACAGGTTCATCGCAGGATTCCATCAGAAACTGCAGAAGGCACAAGAGAAAGCTTGGCACGACAGGCATGTCAAGAACAAGATTTTTCAGATAGGAGATCTAGTCCTCCTCTACGACAGTAAGTTTTTGAAGTTTCTAGGAAAGTTCAAGACGCATTGGTTGGGGCCATACCAGATTCAACAAGTTACATATGGAGGTGTCGTTCAACTCATCAAACTAAATGGAGAGGTTCTTCCCACCTTCTTTAATGGTAGTAGGCTTAAGCTTTACAGTGCTAGACACTCCACATCCTAGCCTTAACTCAGACAAGTCATGAGCGTGCAGATGTCCAGTGTATTTGAAAGAAGGCATCGCACCGGTAGTTAGTCTACACTAAAAAAAAAAAATTAAAAAAAAAATGCTTAAGTTTCTTTTGAACAGATGATGCGGTCTGACATCGTGGTAAGGCGATGATTCTCCGTGCCACGTATCTAGTTTTGAAAAAGCACAGAAGGATAGTAAATTCTCCTTCTGACAGGTAGTTAATGAAGAAACGATCGGTATACTTTACCGTAGATTTGGCAAACAGTATAATAAATTTTCTATATTTAGTAAATCTTTGATGAGACCGATGCCTGCATGCAAATTTCGAGGAAAATTTGATCGGATTTCAGCATTTAATATGGATTGAAATGACAGCTGTGGTCTCGTCCATTCAATTAGTACCACCAACGGGTTCAACCTAGATGACCGTTGCATCCGGGATTATCGCCTTCAGCATAAAAGAAGAGATCATTCATTCAGGATGGTTACTTTTGAAATATCCGAGAGCTAAAGAGTAAGTTGTTAAGTTTTCCCTATGCAGAGCTAATTTCGTTACAAAGTGCTGCGATTTCCCCATTTCATAGCCATTGCCAATCCATAGTATTCCACCGAGTGGGTTCTATCCGAGGAGGAACCTCTAGAAGATATTGTGAGACGATTCGAGCGTGGAGGCCTCGTGTCTATTATGGCGACAACACCCAAGGGTATGAGACCACGTTCATCACAGGCTAGACAGCTACCAAGGATGAGGAGTCAAGCACTAGATGTAGAAGATGTCATCAAAGTCTTTACTGTAGAGAAGTAGAAAGACGAGCCGATCACTGAAGATAAGAAAACAGAGCAGAATAATGATCACTAGTGGAAAATTAGAGATTAGTGACCAAAAAAATGACCAAAATCTGCATATCAATAACCACTTTTGGTTTGGCGATCGCTGGTGGCTAATTTACGGTCTTTTATTACGCAACCAAAATTGGTCATTTTTATTTTGGTCATTTATAGCTTGTCAGTTGGTCATTAATTTGGTCATATATTTGAATAAATGACCAAATATATGACCACATTTATGACGAAATTAATGACCACGTGACAAACTAGAATATGACCGAATTTGGTCGCGTAATAAAAGACCGTAAATTAGCCACCAAAACTGTTTTTTGGTCATTGATATGCGAATTTTGGTCATTTTTTTTGTCATTTATATCTCATTGTTTGGTCACGTATCTCTCAATTTTTGGTCATTTTATATGTGAATTTTGGTCATTAATCTCATTTATTGGTCACTAATTTAGTCATTTTATGTGGTTATTATATTTTAATAGTTTTAATGGTGTCTGTTATTAATCAATATAAATTTTTAATATGTTATCATGTTTAAATTTAAAAAAAGAATCATACATTATTTATCATTATCTAATACGCATGTGAATTATACAATGTCACATCAATTAGTTAATTACAACACTTATAAAAAATATAATGTACAACCATATACATTTTAAACCACAAAAATTATATTATATATATGGAATGTCAAGTATTACAATAAATATGAGTTTTCTCAAAAACTATCTCCATATAACTTTACATGAAAATCATCTAGTACATCGATGACTTTTCAAAATATTACAATAATTAAACCATCCCACTTGTACTTGGCTGCTAAGCCATACTTAGATCCTGCGGTAGCTTCAATTAACCCATACTTAGCATCTTAAAAGCCTCAACAACAGGCTCTTCATACTCAATGGAAAATCCTCAGCATGAAAATCATCTAGTAAATCGATGACTTTTCAAAATATTACAATGGCTAAACCATCTCACTTGTACTTAGCTGCTAAGACATACTTAGATCCCATGGCAGCTTCAATTAACCCATGCTTAGCAGCTTGAAAGACTCAACAGCAGGCTCTTCATACTCAATGGAAAAGCCTCGGCAAATAGGCTCTTCATACTTAATGGCCCACTTGGTTAGGTTCACTCCTGCAAAATCCAATAAAAAAATATTAATAGAAAAACAATGAACTGTAAAGTAGAACAATAACCAAGTTCATGTGCAAAATAGGAAAATCTAATCTAACAAATTCAAATCAAGAATTCAAAACAATCAGGATTCAAAACACATTAATGTATTATCTTTCATGTAGTTATTTGGTGTACGAGAAATAAAAAACAATTATCCAATAGTATATACAACAAGATACGTCATACATTAACTCATGCTTACCTCTATCAAGTGAGTAATACTAGAGACACTCAAGTACTCTAGGTTTGACATCTTCAATTGCTTTCGATAGGGAGGAAGAAGTGAGTTTAATTTCTGCTCAGCTGCACTTATCAACCTGTAAAAATAAACTATTGTGAATTAGATTTTATGGTTGCAGAAACAAAATTTTGTAATCTCGTAGGTCATGCGAAGCCAAAGAAAATGTATGTCATACGAATCTTGCAATCATGTGAAAATGTAAACAATGACTTTCACACAACTGCAATATGTCCCAAGTATTAAAATCAGTGATGCCAAACACATATATGTTTCCAAATATCGATTTATAGTGCTTGCCAAAAGGAAGGAGAATTTACATTGTCGGTAATTTCCAGTTTCAAATCAATATGCCCAAATGATTCAGATTTGTTGACTATACAGTAGTTATGTTCCAGAATGGTTCTAAAACTCATCAAATGCTTAAAATAACACAATTATCTTGTAGATATCAAGCAAATAAAACTGTCAAGGTGACCAAAACAATTTCCAGAAATGAAGTATTAAATCAAGTGTAAATTTCAAAGGTGCATAGTATTCTTCAAGCAAACCCAACGACAAAATGGATATCACTTTCATAGCATGTATTGCTGTTGGAAGTTGCATCTCTTCTTATGTTTCAATATGCATGCTATCTACAATATATTTACTTCAAGAGTGATGAAAAGGATTCCAAATTTTTTGCACCAAGTATAAACACAATCCCAATGTCAATACTGTAATTGCAAGGTAGTGATATGTAGTTCAAATTTGATTTATATGAAAGTTTCCAATACTAAACTTGCACTTATGAAATTATATTGATAATAGAAGTAATCAATTAATCAATATATATGCCAAATATCACTGTGGGACAGAGATAATACCCAGGTATGCCAAATGCCAATGAAAATCACAGTAAAAATCTTCAACTTAAGAATGCAATTTTTGGTATGAAAAATCATTGATATTATATATTCATTATTTATCAGCTCATTTTAGTATCACTATGACAATTTTTAAAAATCCTATATACAACAAGATACTTCATACATTAACTCATGCTTACCTCTATCAAGTGAGTAATCCCAGAGGCACTCAAGTACTCTTGGTTTGGCATCTTCAACTGCTTTTGATAGGGAGGAAGAAGTGAGTCTATTTTCTGCTCAGCTGCACTTATCAACCTGTAAAAATAAACTGTTGTGAATTAGATTTTATGGCTGCATAAATAGAATCTTGCAATCATGTATGTCATATGAAGCCAAAGAAAATGTATGTCATACGAACCTTGCAATCAGGTGTAAATGTAAACAATGACTTTCACACAACTGCCATATTAATATTACCAGGGTGATAGTTTCAATAGGAAAAAATTATAAGCAGAATTGATCAGCTTTCATATATTTTCTGAAAAAACCCACTATGCCAAATGAAGTTTTGGAATTATATACTATTCTCTCTGTATCTTCCTTTCCAAAACATCGCTGAAAACTGTTCTTTTCCATTTGAGCCTCCACTTAGTTATGTGTTCGCTGATGTTGAAGATCCTTCTGAAGAACTGCAGCCTGAAATGGGACTTGTTGGTTGTTTAGGCAATTTGTCATCTGTAGAAATGTTGTCTTGCTTGCCAAATGATCTGCGAGATGAATGCTTGCTGGACTTTCTCGTGTCCCTACTCCCTTGATATTTCTGACTACCGTAACCAGAGTTCCTTGATTTTGTTGATTTAGAATCAAAACCTTTCATTGTTGGTGATGACCCAACCTAGAGTCGTGACATAACATATGTGATAATCTCCTCCTTGTGAGAAAAAGTGAAGTCAAGATGAGCATATTCAAACTCATTGTATGAGACTTGGAGTCCAGCTTCTTTCATCATCCGGTATTGCTTCATCACCATGGAACGAGGTATGAGTATATCCTTTAGACCAGCGACTACATCAACTGGAATATCAATGACACCATAGTTTTCCCCAATGTCTAATGGGTAAGGTATACCATAGGTTTCCATATTAGCAGATGAACTCCCAAAATCATACATTAGAAATTTATTTGCATGTTTCATCTGCGCTAAGTGTACTGCAACCCGATAGGAGACTCCTGGAATGTCATTCATATTATAGTGTGGTGTGCCTACCACACCTACCCAATTTGAGCTATCCCCACCAACAACATAGCTGAACAAGGTCTGTACAAGTCCTCCTATTGCAGGATAATTCTGAAAATCCTGAGCTAATTTGTGGAAAAGCATCCGAAAATTTTTTGTAGGTATATATAGCCCAGGTATCAAGGGAGCTAAAATTGGAGAAAAAGCAGGAAGAAAATACTCAAATAATTTGAAGATCATAGCAGCATCCTCATGAAATCCTATAGGTGATAATAGAGTCAACCTTGAAAGTCGATGTGGAAGGCCTTTTAGGCACCTGGTCACCAAATATATCAACATGGCAGCTCCACCAAGACTGTGAGAAATAACACAAACTGAATAAGGAAGATTGTCTATTGCATCAGAATATTCCTCATCAGCTTTCAATTGTCTTAGCTCAGACATCTTTATCTCATGGATTTTTTCAATCATTGCAAGGATTTCTTGTGTTCCATGTTCATTGATTGAATACCTCTGGTACCTGGAAAATTGATATATCACATGAATACATCATCTAAGAATACAAAGCAAGCTAAAATGTCACAGTTACCAAGGCACTCATTGCATTCCAAACTATAGAAACAGGAACATAGTATAATGCAGAATACGATTCAAAGCAATAACTCTGCTATTGATATGAAGTACACAAGCATCAATTCAATTCAGCCTTATATTTAATGAAAAACCTAGTAATTTAAGTTATTAATAATTTACACCTACGAGGGATGTCAAGAAGCACAATATAGTTTTTGAAAATGTTTATTGTGGCAACCCATCTTTCTACCTAACAGATTTAAAGATAATGTGTACTGCCAAAATTGCACCATGCTTGGAAAACCAAGGTCTTTTAACCAAATTTGTCTATACCAGTACATGTTGGTCCAGGGAAAAGATATTTAATTGATATCTGTGAATAACCAACATCAATCAATGGAACTCAAAGTTAATTCAATTGGCATATACCACATGAATGCATGCCAATGTAAGGGATTTCCAGGCGGGGCTAACAAAACAATAAAAGCAATATATGCCAAGATGTGCTTTAACTGTATAGCAAAATTCTACAGCTCTAGGTGTCTAACGATTTTCATCAAATTACCATAATCAGCGGAACATAGTACATACTAAAGAGCTTCATCTAGAGTTAGACACTATTGTTATGGGGTTTTATTTATCAATCCAAGATGGTCACCTAGAGATATCTGACAAAGTGGCATTAGGCCTCTCATAGTGAAAAAGTTGATAATGATACCTTGATGAAGAATACCTCTTTCTTCATCATGTTTAGACCTTTGTGAACTTGTCCAAGAAAGATTCAGAGAACTAAGTTCTTTCAACAAAATTTGCCTAAACCAGTACATGGTGGTCCTGGGAAAAGAAGCCTTATTGATGTCTATGAATAACATACTAAAGGGTATCATCTGGAGTTAGAAACTAATCATTAATGTTATGGGGTTTTATTGCTCAATACAAGGTGGTCACCTAGTGATGTTTCCGAAAGAGGCATTAGGCCTCTCACATTATTCAATGATGATACTCCAGTATACAATAATATTTATGTCAATGTGGCTAGTCACATTTCATTTTTCATCATCCAAGTTTCCTCTCTCCTCTATAGCACAAGTTCAAGGAGTCGCATATGTGGCTAGGGTTCCCTCATGATGAAGGGTGCAAATAAAAGATAAGTATTTTGGGGTTCCTTTTGTTGATTTTTCTTCATGATGACTTTGTACTTGTAATATTGAAAATTTCTTCTTAAGAAAGGTTGTTGGGTTCTCTCTCGAGTTTGGGTTTCCTAGGATAAAAAATATTGTGTCTACTGTGCATGGCTATCTTTCTATGCTCTTATTGTTTCCACTGCATTTTCAGTTTAAATTTTCAGTGTAATTATTCTATGATAACAGTTGCATGAAATTTTGTTTTGGAATCTTAAGGAAATAATTATTAGATATGGAAATAGAAAAATCAACACCCCCAATGGCTAAGGTTTACCCTAAATGAAGCCTGCAATCACCACCGCCTTTGGTAGCCAAAGTTGTCCACCTCATTTTCTACTGCAGCCTGAAAAATACAAGGTTGAGATTCCCTTGGCGTTTTCAGTATGGATGATCCTTCTAAATCTAAGGCAGAGGTGTTCCTTTCTTTACTCAGATCCTCAAAGTCAACCAATGTGAAGTACCCAATGCAGAAGTGGTTCGTAAAGAGGGCAGAAGCCATTCCCAAGCTAGGCATTTCATCTTCAAAGGCAAAGAGAAAAGCCCTTATTATGCATGAGTGAACTCTAATAGGAAAGTTTAAGTTTATAGGCCTTTGGCCTAGTCCTATAGCAATTCAAGCATGGATTCTGTAGAATTAGGCTCCCAAGAGTCAAGGTAATGTATTTGATGTTGCTTGTGGTTGATATTTTTTTTGTTTTTATTTCATAGCAAGGAGGAGAGAGACCTGAGCTTCAGATCTCATGGGTTCCAAGGGAATGTTCCTCACCCATTGGACCCTAGGATTTGATCCAGATATGGACATCTCTGTAGCCCCTGAGTGGGTCAAGCTGCCATACCTCCCCATAATATTTTGGGATGAATCCACTCTCAAAGACATTAGAAACAAGCAGGATCATTTTATTGACTAAGCTAAGACAAAAGGAGGTAACTATTCCTATGCTAGAATGTGTGTGGAAATAGAAATGGAGAAGGGCCTTCTAAAACAGTGAAAAAACCTATGAGGAACCAGAGAAACCATGTAATAACGGGTGTACTCCATAATGTGGACCGTCATTTTTTTTTCATAGGAAAAAAATAAACCAGAGAAACCTTGTATTTAAAGTTTATTAAAAAGAATGGAATTTACTAACCTGTGAATGGGATTTCGACTGCAAATTCAATTCCAATGCTCTAGAATTCTATGCATGCCTCTTCAAATCCTCCAAGTTTGCTCCAATACCCTTCTATCCATGGCAACAATTGAAAATATATAGCCAATTTTTCAAACCCCTCAACTGGTGTCTCAATTTCAGTCTGCATGGCCTAATAGATGCCCAAAGATGCCTCTCAGACCTGATTCATCCTCTCACAACCAACGAACCACTTGCTCCTACCAAAGGGAAGTATTTGGGACCGAATATCAATTTTCCAGGGTGCTTGAACTAGTGCAGGGTTGCAAAATATGCCCATCATTAATCATTAGCGCTACTTGGCTAGTTCAGCGTGTGCAAGGTCCATTGTTATTAATCACTTTCCCATTCGGAGGTCGAGGAATTAATCGGCATGGTTATTCCATAATGTAGGAGTATTTAGTACCAAATTTGTTCGATATTGTCGATGGAGTTAGTTACAGTATTATGTTTATATGTATAATATAGTTTTTTTACAATATATAGTTCTGGCCTTAGCAAGTTTGCACGTCTCTGAGCCTGAACATTGGCATCAATAAAACATTAGTAGAATTAAACTTCAAGAGAATTTGCACTGGTTTGAAAACCAGTAGATATTTTACAAGTGAAAAGCCATACCATACAGAACTGGCCTTCAGCTACTGTGGCCAAGTGGTGCCCAAGACTTGATGACTCCCCACATCCAAAGGAATAGACATCCCCCTTTTCAGCCACAACGAATGTGGTATAATCACCTGTAGTCACATGAACGGCCTTCAGCCCTAGAAGTGATTCCACAACCTTGGGAATAGTTTCACATTCTTCATTTCTGTGACCCAAGCAACCATATCGACCCCATCCCCCATGTACATACTCGTCCATCTTTTCCCACAACAGCAGCATGCCATGCACCAGCCGCTATCACAATTGGCTCTAGCTTCAAATGTTTAAATTGTTCAATCATCTGGGGGTACTTTTCATCTGTTCGAGAACGATGTCCGAGCTTGCCACCTAAGCCATAGCCAACAGAATATACTGACCTGCAAATACCCACATATATGCATGTAATGTTATTTTCAAATTCAAAGAGGGTTCTGCAACACAGGCATCAAGTAGTTTCATAAAGTCAATGGGAACATAAAATATGTTTAAGTTACAAAATTTATGTTCCACTGGGCTGATAGCTGAGAGCTAACAAATAACAATAGCCTGCTGCAATTTGTACCACAGGAACATTCTCCAGATCACCTTTCAGTAAATGTGGTTCCGAATCATGGAGATCAGTTTGATGACCAAGAATTGCATCTGAACCCCAAGAGAATGTGTAAACTCTACCCTCTCGTGAAAGAATAGCAGTGAATAAATTACTAATGACTGCTTGCACTGCAAAAATTCCTTTCAAAGAATCCACCAGCTGTGGAGTAGTGGAAGTCCTAGATCCTTCAATCCCATACTCTGAGTCACCAAAAGAGTCTTTCCCAAATGCATAAACTTGTCCTATATCACTGATAAGCATCGTACGCCCTGCTCCTGCAGTTTCCTGGATAATATGAATCCCCTGAAGAGACCTGCATATGAATTATGTAACCTCCCAATTCTCAACCCATGTTGATTTAAAAGGAGATTCAACACTGCAAAAGCACAGTACACCTTGGGGAAAATACCAGACAAAATAACACACAGGCATTTATTGCACACTTGATCAGTCTTGGGTGCCATTCTTCATCTATTGTCCCATGGCCAAGCTGTCCAGAACTGTTAGAACCAAATGTATAAACTGCACCAGACTTCGTTACTATGACACTATGACTAGGACCAGCTATGGCTTGAGACTTTTCACGCCTGTAGCATGTTTCCCCAGCTACCAAGAACTGCAATACCAACTTCCAAGAACCTCCGCATCTTTCTTTCAGAGTTTCTCTCTCTGATTGTGTCATGGGCTTGAATACATCTCTGCTTTGACACATGTCCAATGCTGCAAGTTCAGATATAGATAGATTAAAGTCAGGGGAAAAAATTTTCGGTTGTCTAAAGAACCGTGATGAAGCCTGCAAAATGACTAAACAATTCAACCAGGTAAGCATTACAATCATTAAAATATATTGCAAAAATGAATCTAAACAAGCTTGACAGTTTGCAATCCATTTTTCCATTCTGAAACCATAAACACAAAAACTTGCCTCTAGTTTGGCAAGATCTTAAGGATCCAGATTACATTCTGTAAGCACATGTAGAACAATTGAGGGATTGGCTGCTAGTGGAAATTCGCCCTGACTTGTACTTCCATAGCAATGTCATTGTTGTTGGTGAATAATTTGCAAATGAGGTTCACTTGAAAGAGGACTTTCATTGACTACGTAATATTGTATTGATGTAGACGGCCATAGGCCACTGCTTGTTGTGGTGTCCATGCCAACTGCAAGCAGCAATACCAGAAGCCTAGTAGGTGATATATGAACTGCTACAATAACAAGACATTAACAACACAACAATGTGATGAGTATCCAATAATATGCATCAGCCAAATTCCATCAATTCACTGTCAAAACTGTGAAAATACCAAGCGGCATTGTTGAGTGATTTTGAATCCCAATTTTGGAAAGTGGGATCTAGCTTCCAAACAGAAGGTAACTTCATTTTTGCATTGCATTGAGAGATACAAAATATTTTTAGTTGAGGTCACACCTTACATAATATGAAACAAAGGGGGTTTGGACGCCATTAATCTATAATGTAATCGTTGTTACAAAATTTACATACCACTAGTGTAGTGGTCTGATGAAATAAGAGCATTAATTGATAACATGCATAAAGAACAGAATGAGCATTATTTAGGTGGCAACCTTGAAAAGAATGAGCTAGACACAAGTTCCACAGTTTTGGAAAGGGAAATTCAAACATACGAGGCTCTGTTTGATGGAGAGCATATAAAGCAACATGGGGTTCAGACATGTCAACTTAAAGAGGAGCTACAACAAATACTTGAGGATAAAGTTAAACTAATGGGTGAACTTAATAGATTCAATGCTTCTCTTGAAAAATTAAGTTGTGAAAAAGAAGAATTAAATCAGGATCTGCATTTGGCAAGAGATGAATTAGAGCAAATCAAATATAAAGTTGGCATAAAGGAGAGGTTTGAAGAAGAAAAAATTCAACTTGTTGAAGAGGTTACAACTATCCAAGATGTTAAAAAGGAAAATGATCGTTTGTTGAAGGATGTAGAGAATCTAACTCATCATATTAGAGAAGTTGAAAGGGAGTATGCAGAGATGAAGTTTGAGTATGGTTCAATGCAGCAGCAACTCCATGCTTTGGAAGCTTCCAGAGTACAATCTGTAAGGGAGATAGGTGGGTTGGAAGAGCAATTGCAGAAAGAGTTCTCTAATCTGGTGCCAGATTCAGCAGGTGCAAATAATCAGCTGGAGGAGCTACAACAGGAGAATGCAGTTTTAAAACAAAAATGTGAATTACTTTTGAAAGAAGTTCAAGATTCCACAGCCGATAGGGATAGATTAGATTCTGAAGTTCTTAGGCTCAAAGATCAGCTAAATGCTTCTGCATAAGTTAGTTAGTCATTAAAGCATGGATTACTGGAAGTAGAGAAAGAGAAGGCACAACTTGCCACAGATTTTGAATTGTGCAACATAAATTTAGGTAATTTGGGTGTTTCAAATAATTTGGAGAAAGCTGAATTAGACTTTGAAGTGAGAGACATGCAGCAACAAATTGTCAAGCAATATTCTGAGCATGCTGATAAAGTGTCGGTTCTGAAAGAACACCTGAATGAGGTTCAATCAACTTCAGAAAAGCTTCAAAAAGTAGTCCGGGAAATGCTTACAAATCCAGGTAACTTTGGCAAGGGAAGTGCAAGGGTACCTTCTGGTGTGTCAAAACTAATTCGAGCTTTTGAGTCCAAGTCCCAGCATGAGGATGGAATATTGGAAGCGAAGCCTATGCCAAAAGCAGAGGATCGATCACAAGAAATCCATGAAAAGGTCCACAAAGCAAGTGGTTCTAGTCCCATACAGGATGGAAACATACTGTTGTAACAACTTAGGGAAGAAGATGGTGAGATAGGATACTTCAAAGATACTCTGACATTGCTTCAAAGAGATGCCAACATTATTAAGCAGCAACTCATGGAAGATGAGCAACAGAAAGGATATTTCACAGCCACCCTGAAGCAGCTAGAGGTTGATATTGATGTGCTCAAGCAAGAAAAGGAAACACGGGATGATAATTTGGTTACATTGACAGAGAATAATGAGCAACTCATGGAACAGGTATTGAAAGATACTTCTCAAGTTGATTATTTGCATTGTCAGCTACACAATCTAAAGCAGCATGCTTTTGAGAATTCAGCAGCACTGGAGAAACAGCTAGAGACATTGCAGAGAGAATTTGCTGAGAAGAAATCTTCATTAGAGGAAGAGAGAAGTTCTTATGTTATTGCAATGCTTCATGCTGCAAAAAGTCTAGAATAATCCATCCAACAAGTTTCTTCTGATTCCCGTTCTGAACCAGATTGCTCAACTGTTAATCTCCGCCTTGCTACTATTGTCAATGCTACCGGAGAAAAACTTAACAACTTGAGGAGCCTGGAGATAAAACTTGAAATGTGTTGTCTTGAGAATACAGAGATACAAAGATCATTTGAAGAACTCTCTCAGAAATTGAAGCTCATTCATCAAGAAAGAGAATCAGCTGTTAGAGTACTTAATAAGACTCACAGTAGACATAGAAATTTGATTGGATTGACCAAAGACAATGAAGGAGATGGACAAAGTGAAGAATCTCTCTTCTCTTTTGATATCATGTCTGATGGTTTAGATAAATTTAATGAATAGTTGCATAAAAGAATTGAGGAAAGATCACAGTTTGAAACCATAGTGGGTGAGCTTGAGTATGATTTATTTACAAAAAATAAATCTATTCAAGATATTAATGCCAACTGTGCAGAGCTGTCTAAAAAGTGCATTGAAAATGAGACAAAATTTGAAGGGAAATATGCTAGAATGGTCTCCCAACTGTCTCAACTCTCTGCTGAGAAGGAAACTTTGTCCTCAGATTTGGCTGCTATTCGAAGGGCACTCTTAGAATGGGAAGAACTGATGAAAGACACTTTGGAGATGCACTCTCAATCAAAGAGGCACTTGGATGCCATGTCAAAGAAATTGGTTACTGCTATTAAAGAATTTATTCAAGATGGAATGTTTGTTACTGATCCTGACATACAAATAATTTCTCCTCTAGAAAGTCATGTACATTTGGTTATTGCGAAGTACAAGGCATCTCTTGAGCAAAATGACCTGTTGCATAGATGCATAGAAGAATTGGTATCACGACCTGATGATGGTTCTAGGAAGGAGGAAACTTAGTTGCCTTTGGATGTTGCCCTGGGAAAAGCCTTCAGTTGCAAAGAGATGGAGCTGTCTCAATTACGTCAGAGACTTGATGAAGTGGATCCAGTAAGATCTCAACAGGAAGAATAGATGAGGGATCTCAAAGAGAAAAATTCATCTCTGAGAGAAAAGCTTAGCATGGCTGTATCTAAAGGCAAGGCATTGGTTCAGCAACATGATGCACTAAAACATTCATTGACAGAGAAGTCAAATGAGCTAGAGAGGTGTTGGCAAGAACTACAGATTAAAACTGCTGCATTGCATGAGGCTGAAGCAAAGATCAAATCCTATGGAGAGGCTAGAGAATGTGTCGAGGCATTGGAGTCAGAGTTAGCATATATCCGGAATTCAGCGAACAGTCTTCATGAATCCTTTTTCCATAAAGACACCATTCTTCAAGAAATAGAAGAAATTCTGGAGGAGCTGAATTTTCCAGAGCAATTTCATTCCATGGAAATTATTGAACAAATTGAGTGGCTTGCAAGGTCACATTCTATTGAAAATGATACACTTTCTAGAAGTTTGGACCAGAGAATGCCTTAAAGAGATGGCGAAGATGATGCCATTTTTATGGCATCAAATTCAGAATTAGACGCTGTCAACTTGAGTCAAATTCAAGTGGTTGAGGATTTAAGAAGGAAACACGAGGAACTTCAGGGTAAGTACTTAATTCTGGCTGAACAATCAGATATGTTGGAGCAGTCTTTACTGGAAAGGAATCATCTTATTCTGAGATGGGAAGAGGTCTTGGAAAATGTTGAGATGCCGGCTTCAGTAAAAGCAATGGAACCAGAGGATCGAATTGAGTGGCTTGGAAGAGCATTGGATCAGGCTCATCATGATGTGGCTAATGCTCAATGTTAGATTGAAAATGTGCAAAATGCTATTAATTTACGTTCCACTGAACTGGAAGAATCACAAAGGAATGCGTTTATTTTGGAGGGTAATCTTTCAATAGAAAAGCTTGAGAAAGAGCTTCTTTTGAAAAAAATTGAGGATCTTAATTGCAAATATGAAAGTCTGATTGAGCAAGCAGCTAAAGATGCATATGATAAATAAACATTATCTAAAAACCTTGTTTATTTTGAGGCAAAATTTCTAGAGCTAGAGTCTAACTTGGAGACTATTAATGCTGACACAGAAGGTATGATAAGGAGATTGGTTGATATGGTTGGAGAAGTGTTTGAGGGTGAAATTCATAATGAAATCCCTTCTAGTTACACTACTGAGCATTCGGAAGAATTTCTTAGGAAGCTCATAGACAGGTTCAGTGTTCTATTTGAAGAAGTTAGCATGCTTAAAGTAACTAATCAAGAGGAATCTATGGGCACTGTTATTCCATCACATAGTGCACAAACGCTTTCAAGGCTTCAGGTTGCATTTGATGCAAAGGAGCAAGAATTATTGGAAGTGTATAGGAAGCAAGAAGAAGCCACTGAAGCTGTGGCATCACATAAGAATGAGCAAGACAAGCTTATTGAGGAATGTAGAAAATATTCTGAAGAGATGGAAGCTATGAAAAAAGAAAGAGATGCATTCAAAATATAGCTTGAGCAGTCTGAGCAAAAATTGTCTGTGACAAGGGAGAAGTTAAGCATGGCAGTGAAAAAAAGCAAGGGAGTAGTTCAGCAACATGACAGCTTGAAACTACTTGTGGATGAAAAAGTAGCAGAACTTGAACAGCTGGGAATGGAGCTTCAGGTGCATCAATATTCATTTAACGAATCTGAACAGAAAATTAGAGACCTATCAAGTTCTCTAGACCACTTTAAAGTGATAGAATCAGAACTCATCTCTTCAAGAAAGCATGCTACGGAGGTAGAGCAATCTTTGTGTGAGAGTGATGACTGCATTAGATGCTATTGGTACTATTCATCAATTTCAGTTTGGGGATCCTGTGGAGGTGATTGAATGGCTTGGTAAATCATTTCAAAATTTACAAGGTAAAATAGTATCAGCTGAAGAATATGTTAGGAAATAAAAAAGAGCAGCAGAATTACTTGTTGCAGAATTGGATGAGGTCCATGAAAGAATGGACATCCTTGAGGATGAATTAGCAAAGGAAAAAACTAAAATCATAACTCTTAAGAAAGAAAAGAATGCAGCTGAAGCTGCAAAGGAATATGCCATACTTCTCCTTGAGCATACAGTAGCTGCTCATGTAGAACAAAATCAGGCATCAATTCAAAACTATGGACTTCTAAACTTATGCACAGGTCTTGAGAAGTTGAGGAAAGAACATGGTTGCTTGCTTCCTCTATTAGCTAATGATTTTCTCAAGAAGTTGGAGCTTTTGAAAAGTATGGAGGATATTTTTCAAGGAGTCTTGAATCAGCTTGCAGGTTTAAAAGTGCCCAAGGAAACTGGTGTATTATCAAACCTGTCTGAAGAGGTCTGTCAACTTTGTCCTACTAATTGCTTATGTATCTGTTATTAGGTGATTTAGTTGTATGATTCACGTAACTATGGAGCTGCTATGGAATCATTGTGTTTGTTCTGGAGTTGTATATGTTAGTGTATCTTTCTTTTCCTTGTAACAAATGCATGTTCCCTAGGTTTGGTTACTGGTGGTACTTTGGCATGTTTGGGTAAAACCTTTCTTCATGAGTGTATGGCATATCACTTTTTTCATGAGTGTGTGGCATATCACTGTGTTTAGGTAATCTTAGATCTCTTTAGGGGAAATTAAATAGTTTTTATTTTAAGGGTTTACCTCTAGGGGAAGATTAAGGAAGCTGTGCAGTTTCGTGACAGCTCTGACCAAATGGTGCATGTGCCTCCCATCCATTAGAAGTTGGTCGTAACAAAATTTACATGTTAGGGGAGCTTAACTAATCATTGTTTTCTTCAAGGATAGGGTTTTCACTCACTCAAATTGCATGTGAAATGCAACCCGATCTACCAAACCAAAAAATTGTCCTAGACAACAAAATTCCACGAAAGATAACAAAATCTATGAAAGTACCAGCCTCCAGCAATTGAATCAGATTCACAAAGTACATAAGCTAAGAAAATGGAAACATTTGAAAAAAGAAGAGCACAAGAATCATGGCTACACATAAAATGAGGATGAAATATTTCTTGCAATGAATCCAAACTATACAGATTTCAAGATATCATAATAATTGGGTGAACAGGAACTTCGACTCCCAAAAGAGTTTGTAACTTTGCACAGGATAACTCTCTTCAACGCACACAAAGGCAAAGGAATCCTAATGGGTTTTGACTGTTCTGCCCCCACCCTCTTCAAGCAGCATTGTTGAATCCTTATAGGAAGGGTGATTTGAGAAGAGCCTCATGTCATTAGGACCACCATGAAATCGTGAAGGATGAGCATAGATTATCGAACAACTGTAACTGGTCAGTGCAGACCTGCAAAGCCATAGTATGGAACAGGGGTGCCTAATATACATAGAGCTACATTGAATCCGGAGCTGAGCCAGATCAAAATCAAAATAAATAGATCTGCCACTCTACTAAATTGGAGTCTATCTAATTTATAAATTTAGAGAGAAACATTACTCCAATTAGATTATATCGAGGATGTATCACATCGAATCCATATTGCAAAGATCATCAAGTTAAAATAAGCTATTGAACTTGATTCTATAACCCTGGCCTGATAGACCAACTCAGTCCAAGGGGGCATTAATGCATTCGTTCATAGATTATCAGTCAAATTTAGCCAATCAAAACAGTACATTAACTCATACCCAAATAGCTATTTCTAATTCCCGACATATTCGTATGGCCAAATATCCTTTAGCTTATCACTATATTTGACAAGCACTAAGAGAGAATTTGACCATAAAGCAGTGACCTTTACATCACCAAAAATGACTCGCCCTAAGGGCTAATTTGATCAGATACCAACCATTAGACTTACTATGTTTATTTCTATTTCAAAAACTGATCCAATTATTCATTTTTCAAAGTTTACAGATTAATCGATCTCGAGGGCATAGATTTGAGCCGATTTTAACAATTCCACAAATTTACTGCAAACTTTACAGCCACATAAGGGCTAATTCACTGAACCTACATGCAGAAAACATATAAATAAAGAAATACGTAGACCCCAAAGCTTACCTTAATGTAAAAACCCTGAAGCATCTTAAAGCATGCCCAATTCATATATAGTGCAAAAAATACTTGGCAACATTCATATTCAACATATTATAAGGGTTTTATTAAAGTCGATGGGTTTTTAATCAAACAAAACCTCTAAATCTCAATGAGTACCAGATATGTTTTGAAGACTGATCAAACCAATCTCAATGGCTGTCAGCGATAGCTGCTTGAAGGGCTTCCTTTGGGACCCAAATCATTAGGTCCGATGATCGAAACCCTCTGCGTTTGAAGACTGATCAAACCAATCTCAATGGCTGTCAGCGATAGCTGCTTCAAGGGATTCCTTTGGGACCCAAATCATTAGGTCCGATGATTGAAACCCTCTGCGGATTAAATAACTAGGATTTAGTGAAGAAAATTGAGGGTGTCTGGGGTTTCAACCAGTGAAACGACTTGGGAGTATTTAGTACCAAATTTGTTCGATATTGTCGATGGAGTTAGTTACAGTATTAAGTATTATGTTTAGATGTATAATATAGTTTGTTACAACATATTGGTATTATTATTATATTGGTATAATACTGTTTTGTATTAAATGTATTTTTTATTATATATATTATAGAAAAAATGTTTTGTATTAATTTATTTTGTATGTAATATTTATAGGTTTTTAATATAAATTTATGTGTTAGAAAAAATGTTTTGTATTAATTATTTTGTATTTAATATTTATAGGTTTTTAATATAAAAAATATTATGTTTAGATGTATGATATAGTTTTTTTACAATATTGTATAGTTTGTTACAATATATTGTTATTATTATTATATTGGTATAATACTATTTTGTATTAAATGTATTTTTTATTATACATGTATATATATATATGTGTGTGTGTGTGTGTGTGTGTGTGTTATAGAAAAAATGTTTTGTATTAATTTATTTTGTATGTAATATTTATAGGTTTTTTAATATAAATTTATATGTTAGAAAAAATGTTTTGTATTAATTATTTTGTATGTAATATTTATAGGTTTTTAATATAAAATTTTTATATGGTAAACTAATTTATATATTAACTTTAATGAGCTTATATATTTATATTATTTTAATAAACAATACATAGATGAGTACAAAATGTCTATGGAGTCGATGGTCGACATAACATGGTCAACATGTTTTTGTTATCCACAAATGTCTTGTATGTTATATTAATGCTAGGATTAAGTTCATTATGTGAATTGAGTCCATTTTGAGTGCATAATATGATGATGAAAATGTTTATCACTCCCATATTATATGAGTTGATCTTCTAAGGTATAGATAATATAATTGTTTCTATAACGACTGCTGGTCCAAATAGCAAAATATCCTTTAACTGACGTGGATTCCACCGATTTAATTAGCGAAGGTACCAAGATCGTGTCCAAATTAGCCTATAAAAACTATAATTATATGTCAAGGTCATGCAAATTAGCCTTATAATTAACATTATATGCCAAGGTTTAGTGGGTTTAAATGTTTAGTGGGATTTTGTATATGCCAAGGTCATGTCCAAATCAACATATAGTTGGGTTGCATTAATTCAGTTTTGTTAATATAAGGACTTGTAAATATATATTATATATATGTTAGAATTTAGTAAAATGTAAAAATTCATTGTCAAATTTGTAATTTTTTTCATTGCCGGAGTGACAACTAAAAATGACCAAATAAATGACCAACTGTTATGTGGTCATTTTTAGTCTAGATATCCCGTGACCAAATCTAGTCATTTATCTTGGTTGTTTTAAGTTGGTTTTTATCTCGTGACCAAAAGTGGTCATTTATCTTAGTCTTTTTTAGTTAGCTCACTTAAATTTATCAACTTTGGTCATTTATCCCTTGAAAAAAACTGTGGTGACCAAAAATTGTGGTCTCCTGGTCACTAATCTCTCATTTTCCACTAGTGGATGAGAAGAAATCTCCATCCAGGAAGAAAGTAAAAATGAAAAAAGAAGGCAACAGGAGAAGGGAGATGACCTATCTCATCAATTAAGAGAAGAAAAAGAGGTTCCAAAGGTCAAGAATGGAAGTATGTGGAACCCGGGCAACGCGAATACCTGGCATAAGTCGCTGAGAGGGAAAACAAACCAAACAAGTAGAACTTCAAGTGGAAGACTTCTCAAAACCTGAAGATCCTTCAAAGGTCTCGCAAGCAACGAGAGCGAGAGCATGACAATAAGGGAAGGAAAGATAAGAGAGACCAACGAACTAAGTTACATAAGCTATGCAGAATGAAGTCGCAGGACTTCGGGACAAATTGAAATAGACTTCGTAGGAAGCCAAGGAGAAGCTATAGCAGGAGAAGCCCGCTGGTAGTGGCTCGAGGATGAGCCACAAGTAAGTGTTAGGGGACTGTTGGAGTAGGGTCCCGCAGCTACAAGAGAAGCTGCCATTTTGGCGAATAGACAGTTTTGGCGAAGATATAAGAGATAAGGAAAAGCTACGACGCCGTAGCATGTTTCTAGCTGCAGGTCAGAGCCGGAAACTGTGACTATTTGGGTAGAGAAGTCAAAGAATACGACAGTACCTGAGCGGTCGAGAAGAGAGATATCACCCACTACATTCAAGGCAGCGATGAAGACAGGAGGGCTCAGCTACCCTCATAAAGGAAAAAGGAGTAACGAGGTCGAGGTATTGAAGATGAAAGACAGAAAGGGAAGCGGCGCACAGTACCCATGCTCAGTGCCGGGAAGCATGGAATACTACAGAGAGCAGTGGTGTGATGGAAAGCGGCAACTCGAGTACAGATAGACCGACTATCACTAGTTAGGGTTTTGGGGTTACTATTGGGACAAGCCCACAGTGTTGTAATGACGAGACCTTTGGGCCGCCTATAAAGGGATGTATTTTGTATTGAGAAAGGTTAGCTGGTCAAATTTAAACTGTATTAAGAAAGGTTAGCCAGTCGGATAACCTGTAGCGAGTCAGTCTGTTAGCTCACAGTGTATTGTATTGTAATAGAGTCGATCTCTGGTTCTGTGTTCAGTCAGTAGTATCTGACTGTAACCAGTAGCTGGCTCACAGAAGCATGTATGTAACAATCCGCAGGGATTGACAGAGAGAGAGAGAGAGAGAGAGAGAGAGAGAATATTGTAAGAAGGCAATATATTGGAAGAGAAGAGATCTAGGAGAGAAGGGCTCCCAGCAGTGAGTGCGGAGTTACCCAGAAGATCTCTAGCTGCACACAGGTTGCAGCAGAACTGTGTACTCTCTCTCAAGATATAATAAACATAGTTCTATGGATGTAGCTTCTACCCTGGAAGTGAACCACATAAAACGAGCATGTTATGTGATCATTTCATGTGATTGTGCTTTATTTAGTTGATATCTAGTATCTGTTACATGATTGTTGTATATCAGTTAGTAAATGTCTATATGTCTCATTCAGTTACAGCATTATTGAAGGTTAAATATGGGTTTACATGTATCAAGTGTCTGCATATGAGTTTATCAATACTTGTTTCACACAGTAATAAGTCAGTCTGTTAGAGTGTTTCTAGTATACTTCTTCAAACAGTTAAGTATAAGTTGAGGAAGACTGCGTGAACTGTGGAAGTTCACGTCAGAGTGTTTAATATCTTGTTGAAAGTCAGCCAATTCGTTCCACCCAGTGCGATAGCCTTTGGACCGTGAGGGTCGTAGTGGGCCGTACTACAGTAGATATCGAGTTGACAATAGGTGATATCGCACCGACAGAGGAGATACGGTGTGAGAGCACAAATCGTGGGTTAGGAGGAAGAGAGAGTCGCGCATCGCCAGAGTCACTGCGATGCGATAGGATCCCTTCCCCTATCAGAGCCCATGAGTAAAATAGATTGTGCATCGCGGATAGAAGACCTCGCTGGCTAAGAAGAGCTGCGAGACCCCAGGATGCTACAGAACCTGGTTGAAGACACTTGAGTCTTTGGCCAACCCATTAGAATCACTTTGGGTGAGACTTCAGGCCGCTCCGCGGTCTATCGCTGAAAGGGCCGGTGAGCTAGGGGTGTTGTTGGTACATTACAGTAAACCCGGATCTGCCCATAGAACCAACAATGATGATGATGACTATGATGATGATGGCAATGAGGATGATGATGAACAATGATGATGGTGGTTATCACGATGATGATGATGAGGATGATGATTACAATGATGATGATGATGATAATGAGGATGATGATGATGATGATGATGATGACAACAATGAAGAAGAAGAAGAAGAAGAAGATAATGATGATGATGAGAATGATGACGATGATGAGGATGAGGATGATAATGCCTATGATGATGATGATGATGATGATGACGATAACGATGATGAGGATGACCATGACGATGATGACCATGATGATGAATGATGATGATGATGATGATGATGATGATGGTGATGAGGATGATGAGGATGATGATGATGAGGACGATGACGATGATGATGACGATGATGATGAACAATGATGGTGATGATGATGTTGATGATGACGAGGATGATGATGACGATGATGACAATGAATCGATGATGGTGATCACGATGACTATGAATATGATGACAATGATTATGACGATGATGATGATTACGACGACGGCGATGACGATGATGACCATGATGATTATGATGAGCAATGATGATGATGATGATGATGTGGATGATGACGACGATGATGATGATGATGACTACGATGATGATGATGAGGATGAGGATGAGGATGATGATGATGAGGATGATGACAATGAGGATGTTGAGGATGATGAGGATGATGATGATGAGGATGATGATGATGAGGATGAGGATGATGACTATGATGATGATGATCATGATGATGATGATCATGATGATGATGAGGAGGATTATGGTTGATGACTATGATGATGATGATGCAGTTGATGACCCTCTCTCTCTCTCTCTCTCTCTCTCTCTCTCTCTCTCTCTCTCTCTCTCTATTTGCTTAAAATACCACCCCTTCTCTCTCACCTTCCCCCCTTTCTGAGACCATCCTCTACCATTTCACTCTCTATCATTATTTGGAAAACATTTTGTCTCTGTACTTCATAAAAACTTACTCATGACACCCATATCCCATTTAAATACCTACAAAGAACTCATACAAGGGGCTCATGTGTTGGTTCAAGGACTTGTTGAAGGCTCATACACATTAGAATGTTCAATAATATCATGATGTCTTACACATTAGAGCATTTTCTCATGGTGATTGAGCCCTGGAAGTGGTGTTTCTCATCTAAGGCCCTAATGATCTTTCTCTACCCCCCCACTCTCCATATCTCTACTCTCTCTCTTTCTTTCTCTCTCTCTCTCTCTCTCTCACATAGAACACGTCATGCTGTTTTGTTTATTTCCTAAGGCCCAAATGATCTTGCTCTAACCCCCCTCCCATTCTCTATTTCTCTCATTAACCCTCCTCGCCTCTCTCTCTCTCTCTCTCTCTCTCTCTCTCTCACACACACACACACACATAGAACACGTCACCCATCCTTTCCCATAACGACAAAAGACATAGGAAAATCCTTTTTTAAAAGACATAAGAAACTCCTTTTTTTAAAGACATAGGAAACTGTAAAGACATAGGAAACTCCTTTTTTAAAGAAGTTTAAAAAAATAAAAAATAAACGTTATGGACATTAAGAACATATATAACTATTATTATTAGTAGTAGTATTCTAGCTTTAAATATTTTCATTTTATTGTCAAAGTATTTTCATTGTAAATAGTATTATTCAATTTGAAAGTAAAACATGTTGATTTTGTTATTAAACTTTTGTGAAATATGTTGCTTTGAATAGAGATTGATCACAGAGATCAAAGACATTAATGATGAGAAAACATACCCATGGGCCTAAGAAGAAAGTAGTGGTGAAGACTATATTGTAAAAATTCTCATACATTTGTGATTACCAAGACATTGTTGAAGAACGTTAGTCATTAAATGGGATAAACGTTAGTGAGTTAATGTTGTAAATGTGAGGCACTAGAGAGAACACGTGTTTATGCACATATGCGCAGACACATGTGCACGCTCCTATACATGTACGCACACTCCTAGACATGCGTGCATGCTTTGTTGCTAGTTAAAAAAATAAACATCTTCCTTCCCATGTTTGCTACCAATTTTCACGAGTTTTCTACCAATGTTCGTGCTTTTTGTGCTTGTTAACTTTGAAATTTGGCTCACACTCAATCATCAATTGGAAACTCTTTGATCTATTGGATAGAGGATCACTCTTGGAATCTAAAAACCATATTCAGTGGTCATGGAAGTTAGTAGATACATTCAAAATACAAGTTTTCATTGCAAGAAGAGATCTTTTTTTACAGAAATGGTTATATTGTATGTGTTAAGAAGGTGGTATAACCATAGAAACCAAACCAAAAAAAAATGTCCTTAAGAAAGCGGAAATAAGAGTTCAGCTTCTCAGTTCACTCCCTTATGGTAGCGGCAAAAGGAGTTTCGCTTCTCTGTTTATGCCCTTATGGAAGCAACAAAGCGAGATTTACATGTTTTGTGATACATCTCAGCATAATTAGTATTTTAAGAAACATCTTTCAACATTTACAATATAATAGAGCATAAAGTAACAGGAAGTCTATTACCAATAGTCAACTTATCCCAGTTCCCAAACAACCGAACTATCTAATAACATGAAAACCAAGCAAAACAATGCATACATCATAGCAAAGGTGCAGACCCATCCCCAAAACTTAATTGAGATTCACATCTAGTCTGGACGAGGAACCTAGATTGGGAGGAGCTTCCGTCTTGGCGAGATTCAAGGCGATCTTGTGCACTTTTATTTCCAGTTCAGCAATCAAACCAATAACAACATTCTTGGAATTCCTCACCACTCGCTTGATTTTCTTCCACAGATGCACAAGATCTTTGTCCACATTTTCGAGACGTTTGCCTCCTTTGGTATCAATCACCTCTACCTGAGCTTGCAGCACCATAACATATTTTTTAAGATCTCTGATATTTGCTTCAGTGATATTGTGAGGGAAGGACGAGACATAGGAGTTAGTTGAAGCTTCCATAATCAACACAAAGTCCTGCTTCCGTTCAACTATTCTATATATCTACTTCATCACTTCTGAGAGTTTGGAGCTGCAACAATTCAATGAAATTATAGTGCCTCTTCCCTTAACCCTCCGCATTTAAAAGTTTTCCCAGTTCAGGGTCGTGATGATCACAATAATTAAAACCTGAGTGTGAGCCATTATACCTTGGATCACCTTACTCCATCCACACAGTGTCGATGTGACAAGCAGAGAAGCTCGCACTGGTGAAGGGATTCATCCATATAATCCAGCGTGCGACCATGTGCTGGCCATGCTCCACGTGCCCTGTCAGTAGAAGAACGTGCGTCGAGGGCACGAAGAGGGAGGAACCTTAGAACTCGGGCCCATGGGGACCTCAGCCGCACAACCCTAGCCCTGATCCTATGGGAGAGCACAAAAAGAGTTAATCCCATTAATTAACAAGGAACTGAGGCCTAGGGCGGTTCCCAGATTCGCAGCGAGATCTGCTTCTTTATTATGCAACCTCAAGACATGGAAGAAATCAATTTTTATGAAGGAAAGAGCCAGGATCTTAATTTTTTTAATCAGCCGCCTGAGATCCAATTGATTAGGAAGAGAGTTCTCAGCCATGGCTTGAATAACTATTCTCGAGTCTCCGAGAACTATGAGCTCGATGATTCCTTGATTCTTGGCAATCCCGAGTCCCTGCTAGAGAGCAAGGGCCTNGAACAAGATTTTACATTATTTAAAAATAGTAAATAATATAAACATTAAAACTCTTAACATGGAAATTCAAAGAATTAGTTTCCATGGAATTTACCCTATATATTATAGAAAAAAATGGATCTTTTAAATATAATAGAGTACCTCAAGTCCTTAAAAAGGATTTATCACNTCCAAACCAAGTCCCCAGGAGAATTTGTTTTCCATTTGTCCATCCGGGATGAAGAGAACCCCGCCCCCCCTACTGCCCCACACCTAAATGTTTATCCAAATAGAATTAAATGTTTAAAATAGAAATCAAGGATATATGAATAAATGTTTAAAATTCAAAAATTAAGGATCCACACAGTGTTCTTAAGGTTCTTTTAGAGGGGGAATAACATAAGGGTATAATGTAATATATAAAACCTATTAAAGTCTTGCAAGATCCTAAATTAGCTAAGGAATAGGGATATTTTTAAGAATTCAAAGATGTATAATAATTGAGTGAATGTTCTTCGTATGTAAATATTGATATTAAAATATTGTAAATATTGAGATTAAATACNAGAGCTATTCCTTAAAAATTATTAACTCAAATGAATGGCGGCGAAAATAGAGGATCCAATTGTAGGGAGAAAATATATTACCTTAAATTTCATTTATATTTTTGGATGGGAGAAACAGTTTAGATATTAAAAATTTTCCTTGCTAAGGAAATCAAGCAACAAGGAACCTACAAAGAAGTTTTTCCTACTAGAGTCACCAATTCTGTCGAAGGGAAAAGTTTCCTAGCATGACTAGGATGATCACAAACATACAAAAATAGATGGAAAATTATCTTATTACTCTTAAATTGACCAAACATGCAAGCAAACATGAACTAGAAGAAGATAGAAGAACAAGGGAGTATACTTAGTATGTGCAAAAGAGATAAACAACCCTTGTCAAATGATTGATGGATTTAGAAAAATTATAAATTGAAAATAAATAAATATATATATAATCACAATTAGTATGAATTAAACTATTGAAAATAATACAATACTTCAACCAATAAAGCCTAACCATATCATCATATGTAAATGGGGGAGGGAAAGATCATAAGTTTATATGAATGAACAACAAGAGATGCTATATATTTACCTATCTGCTGCATCGACACCTTTCAATTCCTAAGGCCAGGTTCCTTTGATCTTGTTTCCTGCCTCCAATCGCTTTCCTTCTAAGGGTTTATATGGTAGAAATCACATGCGATGAGTGACTTCAACACTTATGGAATGGGTGCTTAGGGAAAGGGTTAGCTGAGGGATAACAATAAATGAATATATTAAAAAGGTATGGATATTTCTCTAATGTGACAATAGTCAAGGTATCTCTTCATCGCTTCGACCATCTTATCCATTTCTAGTGAGTTTTTGGGATAGTTAAAGAGGTTGCCAAGCAGTTTCGTGAGTTAGACTTGAAGCCAACAACCCAAAACTATCTCAATTTGCAAAATTCTCAGTATCGTTGCACTTTTAGCCTTTTTTTAGGTCCCACGCTCCCTGCTAAATGAAAACAATAATGGCATGTTTCTTGCATCAAGAAAAGGAGCATGGGGCCTCTTTTGTGATCCAAACACAATTATTTAAGGGAAAAAATGTTTGATTTTTTCTGAATGATGTTCAGACCATCCAATAGGAACAAATTAGGGGATATTACATGCTTGATAGGTTCATATCCATGAACAATCATGGATAATTGGGTGTCATCTAGACCGGGTTTTGTTGTCACAACATGAGGAAGTGCCAATTTGTGTTCTAATATTTGCTAAGACAAAATGAAGTAATTTTGCAAATAGGTTGCAAAGAGAAGGGGTTCCAATTTTTTTAGGGTTATGAAAACTAGGGATTGTCATGTACTATAGAAATTTTATATACGTTCAGGGTACAATGGTAGTACTTGAACCAGTCTCTAAGGGAACTAACTAAGGAGGGTTAACTGTACCCTTAGCCATACTATTGACTACCCAGGTACAGAAGAGTATCTTGTCGAGTGTTGTTATCAATGCCACTATAGAAATAAGATGATCATATGCTGGTTTTAGGTGACCTACAGTACTTCTGATATACTCGAGGGTATGTGGAAATGATTCTATGTGGAAGTGTTGTCTAAAGCGATATTACTCGAGTATATGTGGAAGTGATTCTAGGTGGAAGTGTTATATAAAGGGTCAATGCAAGAAGATGAGGGACCTTTAAGATGCAATCCTAGTTTTCAAAAACAAGATCACGTCACCAAAAAATACATCAACCCAAGCCTGACATAGCACTTGGTATGGTTCAACCCGAGCCTGACATGTCATGGGACATGTAGGATAGGGAGCCATATCACATATGCCTTATATAAATACAAAACATGCTCATGATATGTAGTTATAAAAAACGTACACAATTTTTAAATCATAAAAAAAAATTAAATACACAGGCCCGAAACCCGCGGCCCATTTTAACAATCAAGAACGTGAAATTGAAGGGCCATTGGAGCGTTTTGGAGTGAGACCACTGCTTGGGATTGTTGCAGGAGCTGATTCAGGTTGAGGGGAGGAGATT
>LPNX010611985.1:252652-287510 GCA_001517045.1 Pseudotsuga menziesii
ATGATGAAAGTGAGGATGATGATGATGATGATGATGATGGTGATGATGAGGATGAGGATGATGATGAGGATGAGGATGATGATGATGAATGATGATGATGTTCATGATGTTGATGGTGAGGATGATGATGATGATGTTCATGATGTTGATGGTGATGATGAGCATGATGATGATGATGATGATGAAGGTGATGATGATGACAAGGGTGAGGATGAGGATGAGGATGAGGATGATGATGTTCATGATGTTGATGGTGATGATGATGATGAGGATGATGATGATGAATGAAAATGATGTTCATAATGTTGATGGTGAGGATGATGATGATGAGGATGAATGATGATGATGTTCATGATGTTGATGGTGAGGATGATGATGAGAATGATGATGATGATGTTCATGATGTTGATGGTGAGGATGATGATGAGGATGATGAGGATGATGTTGATGGTGATGATGATGATGAAGGTGAGGATGATGATGATGATGATGAGGATGATGTTGATGATGTTGATGGTGATGATGATGATGAAGGTGAGGATGATGATGATGATGATGAGGATGATGTTGATGATGTTGATGGTGATGATGATGATGAAGGTGAGGATGATGATGATGATGAAGGTGATGATGAAGGTGATGAAGGTGTTTCCATTATTTGTTACTTAGTATACATGCTAAGGGGTATATTTGATCGCTTTAGTTTATTGTTTAGTCACATTTTTCAACTCTCATATCTATAGTCAATCAAAATAGATTTTTGGTACATAAACACATGAAATTACCATTCATAGATTGACAATTCCAATAGGTATTTGATACTCAAACATGATCCCTAGTTGTTCTTTGGGTCTCTTCATCTTTTGTTACTCTCTAGGATGTGATAGACCTCCATTTTGGACCATAACACCTAGTTGAAAGGTTTGGGTGAATGAAAGTTAATGATGGTCTCTCAGGACATGTCAATGGAAATACAAACATGGAAAACCAACAATCTATTGTCTTTGAGGGACGATTCAAGGTATTTACACAATAAATTTGAATATGTTGAAAGAAGATGAAATGTAGAAAATTGAATACGCTTTCAAAATATATAATTCCTATCTATGGATATTTTGTATGACCACATGAAATTCAATTTTTTTAAGCAATATGTTGTTTTTTTGGGAAATTATATTGCATTGTTTTCTCATCGGTGCAAGTGACTTAAATGATGGGATTTCTTAACAAAATTTTGAACAATTACAAAGAAGGGCTTGTCTTTGTACACATCGATTGTTTCAAATTTTTTAATATATATATATATATATCCCTCAAAACATAAGGTCATGTATTAGTGAAGGTAGGGTTTGATGGTATTAACATAATTATTTATTTTTTAAATAATATATTATAATAATACTGAAATGGGATTAAATAATCATGCATGGACTATAACGCACCATATAGTTACTTAGGCATGCAAACTTTGGCATGTTCATTAACTTGACATACAAGAGAACTTTTGGCATATTTATAAACAACATTATGGAAAATTTTGCATATCAAGAACACAAAATTGACATATTCATAAGAAACATACATGGGGAAATTTAAATTATGATACATACCTCATCATGCTAGATACCACCTATTATAATACAACCAAGCCCTATGGATCATCTCTTATAACAATGGTCTCCATTAGTCTCTCGTTCTCTGTATCCGGTAAGAAGTAGCGTACCTTCGATGAATTTTGGCTAGGCATTATTCGTACCTGGTGGTTTGTACCAATGATTAAGTTGGTAAAGTGATACACACTTGCACCTGGTTTGTAATCCCTATAAACATATCCACTCTTCTTTCTTACATTGGTGTCATGTGTAAGGTATTCACCTTTAACAAACATAGACCCAGTGGGGAAGTGGTTGTTTTCATCATCAGTCATGGACATAATGAGGGTTTGCTTTCCCTCTATACAGCATGCCAACCAGTAATCACCACCCCATTCACTATCTTTTGAGGCAACCACTGCGTATATGTGTCCTGCATAGTATGATTGTAGGTATATGATCAAATATTTTTCATGTGATACAAGGCCATTAATGTGAGTTTCAAGACTACATAAATTTAACAAAAAAATGTTAAGGAAATGCATCATACCAGGTTGTACAAGGTCTGATACATGATCAAAATCTATAGAAATAGACGATTGGTCATATTCCAACGGATTTAACTCAACAATTGCACGCTGATCAAGTGGAAGTGATATGCGATCCCATCCATCAACCCAATCCAATGATTCACACACATCCCAGTCACCATCATAGCAAGGCGGGCAAAAACAAGCGAGTTTTCTAGTCCAAATTTCAAATACTGGGTTATCAAAACTTCGAACCGAATGAAAGCCATGAGTGCCAGGAACAGTCTTGCATTCCCATGCATGTGAACGATCTATGTCTACCACCTCCCAAAAAAATCTCTCCACATGTCTCTTTCTTGTGGTTTCTACTCGCATAGCTGATTCCTCTCCCATTACTAATGTGCACCACCTGACTATAGATTGAGCATTTCGAATAGTAGATATTGTAGATAATTTAAATTCCTCTCTTTGTAGGGCTGTTTTGACACATGCTCCGGCTCCATCATGCTCTCCTTTACCATGCCCAGTCTCAAAATAGTTCCACATATGTGGAACTTTGTAGTTTTTATGCAATGAACACATCCATTGAAATATGTGTGCATTTTTGAACTGACCAGCACATCCATCAGACCAAATCCAGTGTTGATCCATCTGTATGTTCCTACCCTTCAAATGATCATAGAACATGATGAAGCAATGACGTACATAGTGGAAGTCATGTCACCTATCATCACTTATGTAGAAGTGATATTCCTTTAGAATTTCTCTTTGCTCTTCACTACTATTCGGGCCATGCCTATATGTGATATGCACCATCAAGGAAACCTGCTCAGAGTGATAATACTGACTTTGGATCTCATTTTGAGGTTGCAGAGTGTAGTTCTCAGCAAAATCAACAACTGAAAGTATAGTACCACGAGGAAATGTATCTCTACATATTCTAAACTTCTCATCCTGCCATCGTGCCAAGTGGACATGCTGAACATATTGACGTGTCTTTTCAATAAATTCCTTGACGAAGACACTAACTTGTACCTGTTGACACAAAATGATCTCAATATCAGGTTTTTTTGTAAGTAAGGAATGAAATGCAACTGTTCTGAAAATAATTTTATAGATAAATGCATGTACCTGAGATGTCACCAATTGTATTTTTTTGCTTTCTTTCCCTGGGACTATTTCATAGCTGATATATTTGAAACTTTTCATGTCTGTAACCATATTCCCAAATTCATTGTCTCCAGTCTCGTGCATACATTGGCTCAATAATGCCATTCCAGCACAGTTGGAGCAAGTTCCATCCAAACAGGATTTTGCATAGTAAGTTTGCCCCTCAGCCCTATTGCACATGATACTACGAATGAATTGTCTTGATGAGGTCGGTGGTATTGTCAAGGAGAAATCCTGCACATGGTTAGTATGCAACACACGACGAATGTACAAAAATGTTTCATAGTAATATTCATATTCTACATGGTATCTACAACAACATGTGTTATGAAGAGTATTTATTCTAACATACTAGGGCTTACATTTCTCAAAAGATATTTTCCCCAAATTCAATTGTCTATGTTCATTCCTAAATTTCTCGTATAGTTCTGTCTGTGTTATGTCAAGAAGACGCTTAATATGTCGTTCATGGTACTTTGAACCCCTTCTTAGTTTTAGTACATCCTTCCGGTTTGAAGAAGGCCTTGTGTGATCATGCCAAAAACTCTGCACTAGTCCCTTTACTGCATCAACTAGCTTCATGTCACGACGTGCCGATCAACCAATAAAGGCCAAAAAATCTGTCTGGGTGGTTGTGTAGAGATGTTCTCTTCTAATAGAATAGCTATGAAGGGTTTTTACATTCAAATTAACTAGTTTAGATGTAGGCTTGAGAAAACCAAGGACCCTAGTGTTCTTATTCACAATTTCTTGTGACAACACATGACGAGCCGCATTGTGGTCCTTTGACCGTGTGTTCTTACCAATTTTACCAAAGGCATCTACTAAGCTTTTAACTATATGAGAACTTGGTCCAAAAGCCTTTATCATCTTTATCCCTAACGATTTGCTAACAATATTCATGCCCCTATATTTTAACAATGATAAAAATAATCTACATTTATCTCCATCACATTTAGAATCAAAATATTTATTTAGTATCTGTTGAGTTTGATAAGCAATACTACGTTTAGATAGCGTACCTTCAATGGAATTGAGGAGTCCTTCATCAACTTGTATACGCTTCGGAGTTCTTCGACGTGTGCTTTCTAATGGAGGTAAGGGGGTTGGATTTCTATCATCTAGTGCATCAACAATACGCTCTAGCGTTTCAGTAGCAACTTATTGTCCTTCACTCTCTTCCTGGTAGTTGGATGGTGGAAGTCCAACATCCTCATCGATGGTCCGATTAATATTTTCTTCTTCAACAGTAGGCTCCATGTACACTGCCTCTTCATGAGCTTCATCTTGAGATGGTCCCTCCAGTGAATGCAAAATTTCTTCTTGTGTTGGATTAATAGGATGAACCGCTATATCCTCTATAATTGGATTCAGATTAGTTTCCAAAGAAAGCCTCCGATTCATCATGTCTAATCTTTTCTTTTCTTTCTCTTCTTCGATGACTTCTTGAGGTCTCTTCTTCCTTGCTGATTTTCTTTCTCGGTTACGTACATTCCCCATCACCACAATGATTAATGTTAATATAGTTTGTTTGTGTTGCTCCTAAATTAAAAGCTTCCAAACCTTTAACTTGCTTTAATATAACTATTAATCCTTCAAGGTGCTTCAATCTTCCTTCTCAATTGTTCATATTTCCCATCAAAACAATAATGAATGGGAAAATTTACCTTTGGTTCCTTTGAATAATAAGGAAATGAAAGTTATATCCACCATCACCATGAAATGACATTGAAGCTTGATATCTTATTCTGTGTGCTCCTCAACCATGGAAGATGTCCTCAATGTTGCACTTGCATAACAAAAAGAATGATGGAGATGGTGTAGATTGTGAGTATTTTCAAAGGAAAGCTCATGCTCTTGAAAATATTGCGCGCAAATAGAAATTTTCAGAAAACACGCAGTGAAGTTTCTCTCGGACAATGACAATTCACTGTTTTAACATTCCCAAAACGCGCACGCGATTTGACCAGTAAAAACACGTACATGATTTGTATAACCAAAACGCGCACGCGATATCTTCAACCATAATTAATGGGGTGGGTGCACGGCTAAACGTAATCAACTTGTATAATCTAATCAATCAAACTCATTTCATTACCTTATTTCATTTTTGTAATCCATAAAAATTTAATTTCAAATCCCAATCTATTTATCTATTTATATATTTTCTAACTAAGTTTCTATAAAATTTACTTAATAATTAAGTGACAAATCTATTATATTAACATGTAATGATAACTAGATCAACCATTCGATCATAAAAACCCATAAGCTCAAATCCCAATCAATTCATTAATAAAGTCATTTTAGTTTAAAATCTTTTATGAATTGATAATTGATGATGATTAAAAAGAAATGGACTTAAAGTTACATTTCAAATTTTTTCAATTTTTAATCTACAATTTCTAGTAATTATATATTTGTGTAGTCTAATAAATCAAACTTGTTATTTGTTAACTCAATTTATTTTATATATTAAATTATATATTTATATAGTTTAATAAATCAAATTTATTATTTTGTTTACTAAATTCTTTTTTATATTACATAAAAATTTAAACTTAAATCTCAATTTATTTATAAATATTTATTTATTTATATATTTTCTAATTAAATTATACTTAACATGTTATAATAAATGGATCAACCATTACATCATAAAACCCCACTCAACAACAGGCTAATCCAAATAAAGTTGTTTTAGTTTAAATTTTTTTATGGATGGATAATTGATAATGATTAAATAATAATAAAAAGGAAATGGACCTATAAGTTACATTTCAAAGGAAATTTTTTCAGATATATATTTACAATAAAGTGTAAATTTTTTAATTATTCTAAATCTTTTTGATGTTGATGGTGATGATGAATGAAGATGATGATGATGACGATGATGAAGGTGATGATGACGACGATGGTGATGATGATGTTCATGATGTTGATGGTGATGATGATGATCATGTTGTTGATGATGATGATGATGGTGGTGGTGATGAAGCTGAAGATGACGATGAGGATGAGGATGATGAGGATGAGGATGATGATAATGATGATTGCAATGCGGATGATGATGATGATGAGGAAGGTGATGATGATAATGATGATGATGATGAAGATGAATATGAAGATAATGAAGATGATGATCATGTTGATGATGATGATGATGATGATGACAATGTTGATGATGATGAAGATGATGAGGAAGGTGATGATGATATTCATGATGTTGATGGTGATGATGATGATCATGAAGTTGAAGATGATGATCATGTTAATGATGATGATGATGATGAAGTTGAAGATGATGAAGATGAAGATGATGATGAACGCTATTTTTGGTTTTACAAAACGAGCATGCGATTTGTCTACACATAACGCGCACGCATTTTGTTTCTATATAACGCACACGCGTTTTGTTTCTATATAACATGCACGTGTTTTGTTCAGTTAAATCACGCTCGCATATTGTTTAAATTCAAAAATTTATTCCCTCCAAATGATAAGGCCGAGCCTCCACCCATGCTTTCGTGGAATTCCTATGCCTATGTGTATGCTTTGTACTTTGCTTTGGATTCAACATGCCTGTGCCTTGGAGTATGATCAACCATGGCTAATTCAACATTATATCCAAATTTTCAATATGCTCGTGTTTAGCAGTTCGTCTGATTATGCTGCACACCTCCATTTTTTATGAGATTTTAGAAATAGATATGTTTTTTTTTGCAGATTCTAAATATGTAAATTTTAACAAGAATACATATTTTTTTCTATTTTTTTCTTATTTATCTTCTATCATCACTCCTCAACTGAAAAAACACACTCGTAGTGTTTCGTCCATATCTCTTTCGTTTCTCAACCATTTAAAAAAAAAATTGTATGGTGCACTAAAGAACACCAATCTCTACATGTTATAATAAACTCATTTCCAAATAATTGCATTAAGACATTCAAACGATGCACCCACAAATGATGTACCGTTTTCGAGGTTTGATCTCTTAGATTATTAGAAAAAAAAATTAAAAATATTATTTTTATTATTGGAAAAATAGTCGTGCACTAGTCCTATATGTTCTCTATATGTATACCGGTTTTCGTAAGTTTATTCCATCATTTAGACACTCAGACGCTGCACTCACAAAAACATATACCTTATAATTTGTCACAAAAACAAAAAGTGCCCATTAAAAATTATCTAACTTTAGATAGTTAACAACATTTTCAATAGAAAAAATATATATATTTGGAAAGGTCATTCAATTTCCTACATTTCTTGTTTTTTCCTAATCGCAAGATTCATTGTGTAAGTGTCTCAAAATATCCATGCAAGTTGACGGATGTCTGTTTTTTCGGTTTTGTATTGCATCTAACGCGCCAAAAGAGACCCTCAACTTCTTGCACACACCCTAAAGCGATATTACTCAAGGGGGTACCAACAAGAGTTACAAGGGTTTCCAACAATTGCACAAAAAAAAGGTATGATGTAACTATGTACCAATTGTATTTGTCATGTATACTTACTCCCAACCATAGGTTTATTGATTGAATGATAGATCCCTATGGTACTTTCAAATGTTGTAACATGTCATTAGCCCAACAAAATTCTATCATTTGTCAGACGAATGTTGTCTTGAGATCTTGGCTCTAATACCACTTGTGATGTTCCTTACCCTTGCAACTTGAGAACCACACAATATATAACAACATTCTCAAATGCATGTTGTTTCAGGATCATGGCTCTCATACCACTTGCGGTGTTCTTTGCCGTCGTAACTTGATAATCACATAGTATATACAAACATTAGCATGCAAACAACAAGAAATAAGTAACACATAATGATAAATACGATTCAATAATAACATAATAAGGAATAAATTTAGATCTCTATTATTATGAGAAAAATGTTTACACTCATCTACCATGCCCTTCAGCAAAGTTTTGTCACAATATTTTTCACAAAAACATTTTATAACCTTGAATATCCTTAAATAGGCTTCAAATGTCAAGAACCTAACTATTTGACACAATCAAAATACAACTTCCCAATAAATCTTAATCAATAAAATAACCATTTTTACATTAATTGTTAAACACTAACTTATTCAACCTTACTACAAAATTAAGACTTTATACTAAATATATTTAATTCTTAATATAAAACCTATAAAAACACATAATCTTTCTAGAAACTCATTATTCATATCATTCAAGTAAATGGCGAATGTTTTTCATTAATCTCATAATCCCTCTTTAATACATTGTTTTGTGTGTGTTTTTTTTTGGTGATAAAATTTTTGGAATGATAATACAAATCTACAATGTAATTTTGTCATTATAATAAGAATTATCATATCATGTAATTATAATAAAAAAAATTATTGCTATAATTTGATTATGTAATTTTAATAACCAAAGATATAATTTTAATAACTAAAGATTTTCATTTCAACAATTATTACTAAATTTTAACTGAAAAATAGCTAAATAAAAAATACAAATAAGCTAAAAGTTTAACCTACTCTCGTTAAAATGGGCCCTTGTATTTAACTTACCGTCTTTAAAATGGTTCATTATACTTGGAAAACATCATATTATCATGAACTAACCATCTCCCCTACTAACCAGTAGCTGCCCATTCAGCCTAACATATTTTGCAACAAAAATTACAATACATGAATGCCTGAATCGTGAGAATGCAAGTACTGGTTTTACATTAATCTATTGAGTAATAGATTATAAAACTTGTTACAAGCCTATAGTGCCAACACAGAGGTGACCCGACTGATAACTGTGTGAAGGGGGTACGCGAATCTATGAATCTCCTTCAATGAAATGGGATGGCCGAAGAAATGTCGTAGGTGGACTGGTACAAGGGATGGATGGACGGAAGAATGACAACCCACATCTTCGAGAGCAGAGCTTATCCATCATCTTGTTGCCGATCATAGCCGGGAATCGCCAGGAGGTGGTGGCCGATAACGAGGAAGTCATTGCCAAAAGCTGCCATGTCCCTCGACCCTCGACGAAACCATTGTGGCTTCCTTGTTGCTTCCAACTGCTAACTTAGAAACGAATAAAACGTCGCCCTGCTCGGGCACACTCTGTTTTCTGGTTTCCTTATTGTTGGATTCTATCCTTTCTTTTATTTCCTAAACCTAAAACAATACAGTATGAAGACTTAAATAGAGAACACGAAATTGGTGATGAATTTGAGTGTTTGAATGAAAAAAATGGTAATATTAGATACCAATTTACCAAATGGCTGCAACAACTTCTCCAGAACATAATCACTTGACCACAGCTGAGATTTTCATTCGTAAATGTAATTTGACACAAATGGCACAATGCAAGACTGAACAATGCCGCTAATCCGAGCTGGATCCGTTCACAAATTGAAAATCCTAATGGGCGGGTTTATAATTTCAAATACGCCTAGCATAGTAGCGTTAATGCTGCAATTTCAAATTTCAAATCAGTCTGGCATTAATGCTGACCATCAACATACTTTCGTATGGACACATTCTTATGGCGTTCTGCGGGCCCTGACATTGAGGGCATACATGATACATCCATAGGCCTGCATTGAGTGCATACATCCGTATGGGCCTTGGTATTGAGTGCATACATCCATGTGCCTGCATGATGGTGACTCGGTATTAAGTAAGGGCGAAAAATATATCCCAGGCTATACGATATTTAATGCCGCAGTCTTGGCAGTTTGAGCTATTAGATCCAATGGCAGTTAAAATTCAATAGCTCACACTGTGATGGCGGTTGCATTAAATATGGTATAGCCTGCAATATATTTTTCACTGTAAGTATGGGACTAAGAAAAGCCAGAAAATATTCACCTTAAAATAAATACATAGCCACCAGAGTTAAGGATAGTTAAGATTATGTCAATGACCAACAGCAAATGTTGCTGTAGGATGCTTATTGGGGAGTGCTTATTGGTTGCCGAGCTCGGCCATGTTAATAGGTAAAATTTATAGGCTGAGCGGTTCATATATGTCATATATAGATATATATAAAAGGAATCAATTGTATATGATTTAAGCTCCTCCTCCGGTATATATTTTCCACATATCTCTAATAGAAATGGTGATTATACACAAGCGACTAATGTATTTGTTTTTTTAGAGAATTTGTTGATTAGTTATTCTCCACATAACCTATTGAAGGCCGTCACTGATCAGCAGTAGAGGTTAAGTCAAAATATGAGACATGTATTTGTGCATGTTACGGAAAAAGAAAATTCTAACCTATTAGGATTTCTGGGTGTTTAGATGCAGTGCATTATCTTTGGCGTCCAAATTCAATGCATTCTCAACTTTGATAATTGGAAATTTGTTTTTGATAGGTTAGTCAAAAATATTTTACAAGTCAGGATCTTTTGTGTCTAGGTGCATTGCATTTTAGGTCATTGTACCCAAACGTAAGTTTGAGAGCATTCCCTTCAAAAAGCTTATAAATACACACATAGTTCTTGAGTTCTCCTTCACCGCAATACCTTGAAATTTCGGTTGTCGATCAGATCAGATCAAAGCAAAAGGAGACTATTAATTCACTTCAGAAAATATGAGTCAACAACAGAAAGCGTGGTTCTACAACGAGTATGGATCCATAGACGTTCTGCAATTCGGGGAAATCCCTGTGCCAAAGCCGGGGCCGGGTCAGCTTTTACTTAAAATCCGAGCTGCTGCTCTCAATCCATCCGACGTTAGGAGGCGGGAGGGCTTACTGAGAGGCGCGGATTCTGAATTCCCGGTATTGATATGCGTCCATTCGTCTATTTTTTTTAACATAAGCTTCTTTTTATCACCATTAGCTAGCATGACCTTCCACAATATCAAGAATTAAGTGTGTAGGTATTTGAAAATGTAAATTTTAAATTAAAACTGTGTTTTTAGGTTAAGTAAGCTTGTGACGTTATGTAGGCTGTGCCCGGCCGTGATGCGGCAGGAGTGGTGGTGGAAGTTGGCGATGGCAATTCCAAGTTCAAGATTGGCGATGAGGTCTATAGCAACATCCACGACTTCAACACCCAGAAATTGAGAGCAACAAGGCCATCAAAGTGGGGGGCATTCGCCCAATACGCCTTAGTGGAGGAATACCTAGTGGCACAGAAGCCCACTAATTTATCGTTTGAGGAGGCGGCGAGCCTGCCCGTTGCGCTCCAGACTGCGCTGCAGGCGTTCGATGACGTAGCCAAATTTCAGAAGGGGAAGAGCGTGTTCATTGTCGGAGGAGCGGGGGGAGTGGGCAGCCTGGCAATTCAGCTGGCGAAGCATGTTTATGGAGCTTCCAGGATTGTTTCCACTGCTAGCACTGTTAAGCTCGACTTTGTGAAAAGCCTCGGGGCTGATTTGGTAATCGATTATACCAAGCAGAGCTACGATCAGATCTCCGAGAAATTTGATTTCGTTTTCGACACCATAGGTCAGTCACTCACTCACTCACTTCTCTTGTCTTCTAATGCAACTTCTTCAGTAATGTAATATAATAGACTCTTTTATTTCATGGCAGGGGATTCGTCCAAGTCTCATATCGTGGCCAAAGAAGAAGCGAAAGTTCTGGACATAGCTACGATTCATCCTCATCCCAGAGTTCAATTTTATGGTATATCACCGAATGGCCATGACCTAGAGAAGCTGCAGCCTTACATAGAGAGTGGGAAGGTGAAACCCGTGATAGATCCGAAGAGCCCTTACTCATTCTCTCATGTTAAAGAGGCTTTCAAATATCTGGAAAGCGGACGGGCCAGAGGAAAGATCGTCATTTCGCCCATTGAATAAGACCACCATTAATAGATGCAGCATTTGACTGACGGGCAAGAGCAGATCGTCATTTCGCCAATCGAATAAGACCAGTAGATTCATTTGCTTTTGTTTTATTCTTTACCGTATATAGATTGTATCATGATCCGGACATTTCAATAGTTTATAGCTCACGGTTAACTATACACTATATAAGTGTCGATGTATATCTATGTGCACAATTATAAAAATTGATATATGTTTAAATAATATATTAAAAAAATATTGTTGGTCTTACTTTAACATTAAATTTTAGTTGCATATTCATAATTCAATGAATAACATTATTTAGTGATGTGAATATGGATAATAATTACAGCGTATGGGGTTGTTTATTGATTTTAGAAGTCACCGACACTTCCATTTATATGGGAATGAAGTATATATATAGGCCTCGAGTATAGTTTTATTTTAATTTATTATTTATAATATTTTTATAAAAAAAATATTATTAAATGAAATCATAAAAGATGAATCTTATTATCATTATAAAAAATCATTTAAGTTGTAAATAGCTAAAATATCATGTAAATTACTAAGAAGTAAAGATAAATCAACTCTAGGTTGAGCATGAAATAATACTTGTTCTCCCTCATATTGGGTTGTAAACAACAATCATAGTTACAAGTATAAATTTAACAATATTTATATAGATGTATGGTTTGGTTTTTGACAAACATGTCTCTAAGAGAAGAAAGTAGAAGAAAATGACACTATATCTTCCATATAAGTATGGTATGAATTTGTTTTAAATTTCCATGTAACTTATTTCTACGTTGTTGAATTTTAGGATTAGTCTTCGTAAGATCCACCAAATGTAAAGCATGATTACTTTACAAGTCACACCCTCCTATAATAAGTGAACTACAAATTGGGAGGTTGGGCAACATGGTAAATGTTTATGGGCTCGTGCAAGCTAATGCTGGTCACTTATGATGCTTGTTGCAATAGACTTCTGGAAAAACATAAATCTGAACGTCAAAATACAATATTAGAGGTACCTACATAATTTTTTGGAATATGGTGTAAGAATATGAAACGTAGACAATCAAATTACCTTCCGGAATATATATAACTTTTATTTATGGAAACTAAGTATAAATCCCAAAAAACGAGGTTCTTCTAAGCTTGGTATGTTATTTTTTTTCCCCAAAAATAATGAATATGTTTGTATTGGTCCACGCGATTGGTATGTAAAAGCTGGAATTTTGTGAAAACAATTATATAGAGTTGTAGATTACAGGTATGTCTACTGCAGCGCTATTTTTCCATATTTATTTATGTTATATATATTTTTTAATTACGGAAGTGAGGGACACCGTAAAATGGCAAGGTCTAGCGTTGGTCCACGACATCTTGGTCTTAACATAGTGAATGAACGATTTTTTTTTTTTTTAGGATGTAGGTCTTTGTGTCTTCTTGTGTGGGTTCTTTTCCGTTTTCTAAATAGGTCCGAGCCAATCAAAAGTTAGCCGAAGCAAATAGACTACCTATTGTGTTAGATTGACGTTATTCCATTTAAAATTAAATAAAAAATAGAAAAAGATAATATATTTAAATAAAATTTACATATTCAGAATCTACAGACATAGTTACACAAGTGGTTTGGCGACCCGAATCTAAAACCAAAGCAACTAAGTCATCCACCATGTAGGTTGGAAAAAAGTTGCCTGCCAAAATTCAAAATTTAAAGCTGCACATACGCGCTACAAACACGCATGTGCATAGTTTTAAAAATTAACGCATACACACTAAAAGCGCGATCGTGCTTCTGAGTGCAAACGCATTAAACACATGTGCGCGCATCTATTTAGTATTTGAAACTTTGTTTTGTTTTCATTTTCAAGCATCTCAAACCCCCCTCTCTGTAATTGTAATCCTCCTCATCCCCTATTTTCCTAACCCTCTTCCCCTTTCTCCATGTCTCTCCCTAACCCTCCATCCCCATCTATCACTCTCCCCATCTAACCCTATAGTATCTTCATATGTCACACATAGTCTCTCTCTCACCCACACACAATTTCTCTCTCTAATTCTCTCTCTCTCTCTCTCTCTCACACACACACACATACAAATAACACACCACCCTACCTCTCTCTCTCTCTCGCTGTCACTCACACACACATAACATGTCACCCTACCCGAAATTAAGACAATGATGATGATGATGATGAAAAATGATGTTGACGTTGATGATGACGATGGTGGTGATGATGACGATGGTGGTGATGATGATGAGGATGATGATCATGACCATGATGATAATGATGATGACCATGTCGTTGATGATGATGATGACGATGATGGTTATGGTGATGATGATGACAACGATGATGATGGTGACGATGGCAATGATGATGACAATGACGACGACGACGATGATGATTGTGATGATGATGATGATGATTGTGATGATGATGATAATGATGATGTTGATGATGATGATGATGGAATTTGATTATCCCATCACAGGTTGATTAAATCATGCCCTATCTGAAATTAAGACAATGATGATGATGACGATGACGATGAACAATGTTGATGATGATGATGATGATGAAAAATGATGTTGATGATGATGATAATGATGGTGATGATGATGATGAAGATGAGAATAATGATGATGACCATGACGATGATGATGATGATGATGATGACCATGATGACCATGATGATGATGTTGATGATGATGACAATGACGATGATGTTGAAGATGATTATGGTGACGATAATCATGATGATGTTGATGATGAAGAAGATGATGATGATGATGGCGACGATGATGATGATGATGACGATGACGATGATGGTCATGATGATGACGAGGAGGACGATGATGATGATGATGATGACGACGATGATGATGACAATGATGATGATGATGAACAATGATGATGATGATGATGACGACAATCACAATGGCGATGACGATGACGATTACGATGACAATGGAGATGATGATGATGATGATTGTTGGAGTAGGGTCCCGCAGCTACAGGAGAAGCTACCATGTTGGAGGATACACCGTTTTGGTGAAGATATAAGAGATAAGGAAAAGCTACGATGCCGTAGCATGTTTCTAGCTGTAGGTCAGAGCCAAAAACTGTGACTATCGGGGTAGAGAAGTCAAAGAAGATGGCAGTACCTAAGTGGCCGAGAAGAGAGAGCTCACCCACTGCATTCAAGGCAGCGGCGAAGACAGGAGGGCTCAGCTACCCTCATAAAGGAAAAAGGAGCAACGAGGCCGAGGTATTGAAGACGAAAGACAGAAAGCGAAGCGATGCACAATACCCATGCTCAGTGCCGGGAAGCATGGAAGACTGTACAGAGTACTGGTGTGATGGAAAGCAGCAGCTCGAGTACAGATAGACCAACTGTCACTAGTTAGGGTTTTGGGGTTACTGTTGGGACAGGCCCACAGTGTTGTAATGGAAAGAACTTCGGGCCGCCTATAAAGGGATGTATTTTGTATTGATAAAGGTTAGCTAGTCAGATGTAAACTGTATTGAGAAAGGTTAGCCAGTCGGATAACCTGTAGGGATTCAGTCTGTTAGCTCATAGTGTATTTTATTATAATAGAGTCGAGCTCTAGTTCTGTGTTCATTCGGTAGTATCTGACTGTAACCAGCAGCTGGCTCATAGAAGCATGTATGTAACAATCCGCAGGGATTGATAGAGAGAGAGAGAGAGAGAGAGAGAGAGAGAGAGAGAGAGAGAGAGAGAGAATATTGTAAGAAGGCAATATAGAGGAAGAAAAGTGATCTAGGAGAGAAGGGCTCCCGGCAGTGAGTGCGGAGTTACCAAGAAGATCTCTAGCTGCACACAGGTTGTAGTAGAACTGTGTACTCTCTCTCAAGATATAATAAACACAGTTCTGTGGATGTAGCTTCTACCCTGGAAGTGAACCACGTAAAACGAGCGTGTTATGTGATCATTTCATGTGATTGTGCTTTATTTAGTTGATATCTATTATCTGCTACATGATTGTTGTATATCAGTTAGTAAATGTCTGTATGTCTCATTTAGTTACAGCATTATTGAAGGTTAAAGATGGGTTTACATGTATCAAGTGTCTGCATATGAGTTTATCAGTACTTTTTTCACACAGTAATAAGTCAGTTTGTTAGAGTGTTTCCAATATACTTCTTCGAACAGTTAAGTATAAGTTGAGGAAGACTGTGTGAACTGTGGAAGTTCATGTCAGAGTGTTTAATATCTTGTTGAAAGTCATCCAAGTCATTCCAGCCAGTGCGATAGCCTTTGGACCGTGAGGGTTACAGTGGGCCGTAGTACAGTAGATATCGAGTTGACAATAGGCGATATCACACCAACAGAGGAGCTGCGGTGTGAGATAGCACAGATCACGGGTTAGGAGGAAGAGAGATTCGCGCATCACCAGAGTCACTGTGATGCGATAGGAGCCCTTCCCCTGTCAGAGCCTGTGAGTAAAAGAGATTGTGCATCGCAGATAGAAGACCTCGTTGGCTAAGAAGAGATGCGAGACCCCAGGATGCTATAGAACCTGGTTGAAGGCACTTGAGTCTTTGGCCAACCCATTAGAATCACTTCGGGTGAGACTTCACGCCGCTCCGCGGTCTATCGCCGAAAGGGCCGGTGAGCTAGGGGTTTTGTTGGTACATTACAGTAAACCCAGGTCTGCCCATAGAACCAACAAATGGTTCCGTTGTCGGTTTTGAACAAACTGAGCACTGATGTTATGTTGGCATCCTACTAGAGACGAACTCAACTAGTGGCTTCGGTATAAGGAGAAAGAGTTTTCCGAACAAGAGAACAAGAGTCCTACACTGAGTACAGCGGACTGGTTACAAAAACACATCTTCACTAATATACATACGATATTTTTTGTGACCTATGGAAATGAGCTATACGACTGGTTATCAAAGTTGACTGATCAGAACATATTCAGAAAGAAAAGAAACATCGTCTGGACACCGGAGTTGATTCAGACCATGAAGAGCCTTGATAATCTCATTACGAGGACAGTAGACTTCTGGCTTGCGAGTGTGCTAGAAGGCTTCATCACAGAGTTTGCAGTTGAACAGACAAAAAGCTTCAGTGAGGCTGAGCGGTACTTCCTCAAAGGATATCACGGTAAGTACCTAAACTCTTTAAACTTGTCCATTAAGATGTTATTATATGAAAAAGGAGTAATGGATATAGTTTCAGACCAATAAGTTAAGAAAGTGTGATGTCACAAGAGTTTGAGAGTGATTTTGATGACATTGGACGTACACGTAGTGGAAAGAAATACAAAGTAGATTTCAGATCTCCCATATTTGAAGACAGTTCAGATAATACTAGACAACAGAGTCATAGTAATACAGAAAGAACAGAAGGGGGTATCCCTTACCACCCTTATACCCCACAGAAACAGACCAAGACTCAGAACAATCCTGTAGGAACTCCATCTAGTAGCTCGCAGACAGTACATACTACCGCTACATCACCTACACCTACACCACCGAGTGGTAGTAACACAGCAAATCAACATCCACCACGCAGAAATAGAATGGGGGATGATATGAAGCTACCTACCTTTAAGGGTACATGGGTAGAAGACCCAGAGCAGCATTGGTTTCTATGTGAAGCCATGTGGACCATTAAAGGACTCCAATATGATAACATTAAACTCATACAGTTGGTCACCACACTTAGGGAACGAGCCTTAACATGGTATATGAAGAATACCTCATCGATACCCATAACACTTATACAGGTCAGGACCGCCATGATCAAAGAGTTTAAGAAACCTAAGTCTAAGTCACAGTGTATCACAGAGCTCAAATACATTAAGCAGTTACCTACAGAATCAGTATGGGACTTTGACCAGAAATTCAAAGCTCTCATAGACCAAGTTAGCTTTGAGTTTACACCGGAGCAGCATAAGGAATGGTTTATTATAGCGCTGCTCCCTCACATCAGACTGCCATTAATGCAGTAGAAACTCCAGATGCATGATGACGCGTTGGAGATGGCAATGAAACTATAGGCATCAACTCTAGCTGAAACCAACACAGGTATGACAAACCTGCAAAACCAGTTAGCAAATCTCACATTATAGATGCATGAGATTAGAAAAGGAAAAGAGATTGCACAAGACATATGGTGTATCAAGTGTAAAGCATAAGGCCATACTAAATATAATTGTCCAGTATTTGTTGAATACTTAGCAAGTGGGGCACCTAACCCCTTAGCACAGACACAAGGGCCATGGTGCGAACTATGCAGAACAAGAGGACATCTACCTCAGCAATGCCCTATGCTTCAGAAGTATATACATACACCTAAGAAATTATACTGTACCTTCTGTAAGTCAGTAGGACACGATGATCATACCTATAGAGCCTATGATCTCATGGTAGATAGAGAACACGACTTGTATAGAGTCCAATCGGAGACACAGGGTCCAGCAGCAGGACCACAGCATGATCCGGCTCATGTTGGTTGTGCAGGAGGATTCAGAGGATGAAGCTATGGAGGAGGCTTTAGCTGTGGTGAAGGCTTTGGCCATGGACGTGGACCAGTTACTTGTTACAATTGTGGAGTTGTAGGACATTATGCTAGGGATTTTCAGAGCCCCACTACGACATGTAATTATTGCAAGTCTTATGACCATGCTATAGAAGAATGTCCTACCTTGATAGCTAAGATCAGAGAACCTAAGCCAGCAGTACACCAGAACATCCAGCTTATTGCTGCTGAGCAGAAAGAGCCAGAACCAAGAGTCAATATTATGACTCGTAGTGGTGCTTCCACTAGTGGGACATCGCCAGACAGTGAAAAGAACACAGGATCAGAGTGGGTGCACAAAGCTACTAATAAATCAACACCACTCAACCTGCAGAAAAATAAAGAAACATTTCAGGAAGCTAAAACTTTCTTTGATGAACCTATGCAATCAGGATCGCAGGTACAGCCATCTAGGGGCGTACCGCAGCAAGCACCTTGTGGCCTTAGTCCTGTGGAGACATTACAGGCTACCACATAAGGAAGATGCGATGAGGATGAGTCGACAGGAAGCGTACAATCCTTCCTAGGGAGTTGTCTAAAACTAGTGAGAAATGAGCAAGCTATCAGAGAGCTTCAGTGCATCATAGATCAATACCCACCATCTTCTTACGTGAGCAGTACGTAGTGTGTTGTTCATAATATTATGGGCCATACAAGAACATGAAGAGAGATGCGACTCATAGCACAAGTTGGAGAATTTGAAATGGATGAGGTAATCCTAGATATAGGATCAGAGGTAAATGTTCTGACTAAGCAGACATGGGACCAGATGGGTAGCCCTAATTTAGTTAGATCACCTATCCATTTGATATTAGCTAATCAACAGAGGGTATCGCCACTGGGTCAACTACCGTAGGTGATAGTTGACATTGACGGAGTTCGCAGCTTCCCAGACGTTGAAGTTATAGAAATTATTGGCGATAGTAGACCATATCCAAGAATACTAGGCATTGATTGGGCAATCGGTAACATGGTCATTATCGACCTAAAGAGAAGACAAATGACCTTTAAGGATGCACAGATTAGGGTCATCGCACCATTGGATCCTCTTCAAGGTCCTAGATACATTGAACCTATCCAAGCAGAGGATGAGGCACGTCACATGGAGAGTCTCTATCAGATGACTACGAACCAGAGCGACTACATCAACCCAACTTCAGAAGGGAACATCAGTTGGCGATGTGACAGCTCATGCGCATCGGATTCGGATGTTGGTCTAGAGAACTGGCAGAATAGACTTTACAAAGTCTCAACTCGCAGATGTACATATCTGACTAAATCACTGCGATGGATCGGAGCAAAGCTTAAGGACATTTCGTCGTTTGATGGCTTAGCGGATGTCAATGATTTTTTATACCAGTTTGAACAACAAGTTCCTCACGAGTAGAGGATGGTAGCTATGGACCTTGTAGTACGAGCCACACCTACAAAATGGTGGTATGCACATAAAGAGACTATCGCATCATGGGATGATCTTAAGAGATTGATGGCTATCAGATTCTCTACTGACAGGGAGTACGTCCAGCAGAAATACACAGGAGAAAGTGACCCCAGGTCACATATTCAGATTTGTGAATAGAATTGGTCGGACATTCCCAAGGATGAATGGGTTCACCGATTCATTCACACTTTGGATCCAATTCCAAAGAACTGGTACATAGAGACTAAGTTGCACAGAGGAACAACTACATCGCCACTTATGATAGACAGCTTTGAACTCACTTTCGCTTTTGAATCTGAGCACCCAAGCATTAATCAGGATTTAGACGTTATAAAGATTAAGGTCTTTGAGGACTGTACCCTACCAGTGTTAGCTCAACCTGAGTGGGCCATCCAGTTAGAAGAGGCACTCAAGTGCTATAACTTTGCATTAGAACCAGAGGAGGAGGACGAGGACCCTCGCAACATCAACATTCCAGAGTCAGAAGGGACTCGCGATGTTGACGGACTGAAGCTAGAGACTCCAGCTATCATGGAGCCTATCAAGATTAAGAAGATCAACGTTGGCACAAATATAGACCAAAGTTTGCATCCATTGGAGACTATTGGGACGATGAAATAGTAAGACAGATTGCAGACTTGCTACATGACTATCACGACCTATTCCCCACCAAGTTCACAGAGATGAAGGGAATAGTTGGAGACCTGGGATTAATGAGGATACCATTGAAAGAGGATGCTAGACCAGTTAAGCAGTGCCCATACAAATTAAAACCACGGTATAAAGAAAAAGTTAAGGATGAGATCGATAAGATGCTAGCAGCAGGCATCATTGAGCCAGTGGAAGAAAGCGAATGGGGTAGTCCCATGGTCGTCCAAGAAAAGAAAACCAAAGGAGACATCAGGATCTGTGTCGACTTACGTAAACTCAACAATGCATCACTTCATAATCCATTTCTGACACCTTGCACTGATGAAGTGCTAGACAATGTGGGAGGACAGGAAGTCTACTCCTTCACTAATGGATTTTCAGGCTATCACCAGATCAGAATCCATCTAGAATATCAATCTAAGACCACTTTTGCAACAGAATGGGGCTCATTCCAGTATACGGTAATGCCCTTTGGTCTTAAGAATGCACCAGCTATCTTTTCTAGAGTAGTAGTTGCTGTATTTATAGAATACATCCATAAATTCTTAGAGGTTTATTTTGATGATTGGACTGTATTTGGATTAATTAACAAGCACATAGGAGATTTAAGACTGATGTTAGAGAAATGTAGGAAATACCAGATTTCTCTAAACTTGAAAAAATGTATATTCTATGCACCATTTGGTATTTTGTTGGGTCATATTGTCTGTAGACAAGGCTTGATGGTAGATCCTGCAAAGATTGCCATCATCATAAACCTTCCAGCACCCAACTCAGTCAAGCAATTGACGACAGTACTTGGTCATACTGGGTACTATAGAAAATTTATCAAAGGTTATGCAAAGATCACAGCCCCTATGGAAAAACTGTTAAAGAAAGATGTAAAATTCCTATGGAACGAGGAATGCCAGAAAAGTCTAGACACCCTTAAAGAGAAGATGGTTACAAAACCCATCTTAGTATTCCTAGACTAGACCAAGCCATTTCATGTACATGTGGATGCATATGGCATCGCACTGGGGATCATCTTAACACATCCAGGAGAAGGAGGTATCGATCACCCTATCGCATACTCAAGTAGAAAACTATCCACCGTAGAAAAGAACTACACCACTACGGAAAGAGAAGGCTTATCCATGGTGTATGCTCTACAGAAATTAAGGCACTACCTGCTAGGTGCCTCATTCAAGATGTTTACTGACCATTCCTCTTTGAATTACTTGGTCAATAAACCAGTGTTAGGGGGACGAATCTGCAGATGGTTACTCCTATTTTAGGAGTATTATTTTGAAATTATTGTTAAACCAGGAAAATTAAATGCCGGACCAGATCATCTGTCAAGGATAGACTCAGGAGAAGAGCCAAGTAACCTAGAGGACAACTTGCCCGATGCGCAGTTGTTTTCTATTCAAATCGCAGACGAGTACTATGCTGATATTATTCACTTTCTCACTACAGGATGGGAATCTGTTGAGTTTACTAAGCAGCAAAAGAAACAGTTGGTTGTCAAATCCATAGACTTTACCTTGATCGCAGGACAACTATATAAGTTAGGTCCAGATGAAGTCCTACGCAGATTCGTCATGCCACACGAGAAAGAGGCCATTATCAGAGAAGCACATTCCAGTACTGCAGGAGGACATTTCGCAGGAAAGCCGATTGCGCAGAAAATCCTGACCGCAGGATTATGGTGGCCTACTTTGCATAAGGATACTAAGGAATTTTGCAGAGGCTACGATATCTACCAGAGGGTAGGAAAACCTTCATGGAGAGATGAAATGTCACTGCAACCACAGATTACACTGCGTGCATTTGAAAAGTGGGATATAGACTTTGTGGGTCCTATCAACCCACCAGGAAAACGAACTGGTGCGAGATACATCATCACAGGAATGGAATACCTCACCAGATGGGTGGAGGCTAAAGCAGTAAGAAATTGTGATGCTACTACAGCTGCACAGTTCCTCTTTGAGAACATCATGAGTAGATTTGGATGTCCAGTTATTTTGATGAGCGATCAAGGCACCCATTTCTTGAACTACACTATTGAGTCCTTGACAGAAGAATTCTAGATCCAGCACCATAAGAGCACTCCCTACCACCCGCAAGCTAATGGTATGGTGGAGGCCTTTAACAAGATTCTAGAAAATGCTCTTACTAAGGTCTGCAACAGCCAAAGAAATGATTGGGACCTTAGGGTTAATGCTGTATTATGGGCTTACAGGATGACATGCAAGAAACTCACAGGACATACACCTTTCAGCTTGGTGTATGGACAAGAGGCTGTTATGCCGATGGAGTATATTATGCCCAGTCTAAGAATTGCTCAGATCACCGAGATGATAGACACAGATACGACAAATGAAAGGTTAGCACAGCTGCTTGCCTTAGAGGAAGACAGGTTCATCGCAGGATTCCATCAGAAAGTGCAGAAGGCACGAGAGAAAGCTTGGCACGACAGGCATGTCAAGAACAAGATTTTTCAGATAGGAGACCTAGTCCTCCTCTACGACAGTAAGTTTCTGAAGTTTCCAGGAAAGTTCAAGACGCATTGGTTGGGGCCATACCAGATTCAGCAAGTTATAGATGGAGGTGCCATTCAACTCAGAAAACTGAATGGGGAGGTTCTTCCCACCTTATTTAATGGTAGTAGGCTTAAGATTTACAGTGCTAGCCACTCCACATCCCAGCCTTAACTCAGACAAGTCATGAGTGTGCAGATGTCTAGTGTAGTTGAAAGGAGGCATCACACCAGTAGTTAGTCTACACTAAAAAAAAAAGAAAAAAACAAAAGAGAAAACGCTTAAGTTTCTTTTGAACAGATGATGCGGTTTGACATCAGCGGTAAGGTGATGATTCCTCGTGCCACGTATCCAGTTTTGAAAAATGACAGAAGGCCAGTCAATTCACCTTCTGACAGGTAGTTAATGAAGAAACGACCGGTATACTTTACCATAGATTTGGCAAACAGTATAATAAATTTTCCAGATTTAGTAAATCTTTGACGAGACCCGCACCTACACGCAAATTTCGAGGAAAATTTGATCGGATTTCAGCATTTAATATGGATTGAAATTATGGTTGTGGTCTCATCCATGCAATTAATACCACCGACGGGTTCAGCCTAGATGACCATTGCATCCAGGATTATCGCCTTCAGCATAAAAGCAAAGATCATTCATTCAGGACGGTTACTTTTGCAAGATTCGAGAGCTAAAGAGTAAGTTGTCAAGTTTTCCCTGTGCAGAGCTAATTTCGTTACAAAGTGCTGTGATTTCCCTATTTTGCAGCCATTGCCAATCCATAGTATTCCACTGAGTGGGTTCTGTCCGAGGAGGAACCTCTAGAATATATTGTGAGACGATTCGAGCGTGGAGGCCTTGTGTCCATTATGGCGACAGCACCCAAGGGTATGAGACCAAGTTCATCACAGGCCAGACAGCTACCAAGGATGAGGAATCAAGTGCCGGATGTAGAAGATGTCATCAAAGTCTTTACTGTAGAGAAGCAGAAAGACGAGCCGATCATTGAAGATAAGAAAACAGAGCAGAAGAATGATGAGAAGAAATCTCCAGCTAGGAAGAAAGTAAAAATGAGAAAAAGAAGGCAACAGGAGAAGGGAGATGACCTATCTCATCAACTAAGAGAAGAACAAGAGGTTCCGAACAACGCCGTACCATGTTTCTAGCTGCGGGTCAGAGCCGGAAATTGTGACTATCAGGGCAGAGAAGTCAAAGAAGACGACAATACCTGAGCAGCCAAGAAGAGAGATCTCACCCACTGCATTCAAGGCAGTGGCGAAGACAGGAGGGCTCAACTACCCTCATAAAGGAAAAAGGAGCAATGAGGCTGAGGTATTGAAGACGAAAGACAGAAAGGGAAGTGGCCCACAGTACCCATGCTCAGTGCCGAGAAGCATGGAAGACTGCAGAGAGCATTGGTGTGACGGAAAGCGGCAGCTTGAGTACAGATAGACCGACTGTCACTAGTTAGGGTTTTGGGGTTACTGTTGGGACAGGCCCACAGTGTTGTAATGACGAGACCTTCGGGCTGCCTATAAAGGGATGTATTTTGTATTGAGAAAGGTTAGCTAGTCAGATGTAAACTGTATTGAGAAAGGTTAGCTATTCAGATGTAAACTGTATTGAGAAAGGTTAGCCAGTCGGATAACCTGTAGTGAGTCAGTCTGTTAGCTCATAGTGTATTGTATTGTATTAGATTCGAGCTCTGGTTCTGTGTTCAGTCAGTAGTATCTGACTGTAACCAGCAGCTGGCTCACAGAAGCATGTATGTAACAATCCGTAGGGATTGACAGAGAGAGAGAGAGAGAGAGAGAGAGAGAGAAAGAATATTGTAAGAAGGCAATATAGAGGAAGAGAAGAGATCTAGGAGAGAAGGGCTCCCGGCAATGAGTGCAGAGTTACCCATAAGATCTCTAGCTGCACACAAGTTGCAGCAGAACTGTGTACTCTCTCTCAAGATATAATAAACATAGTTCTGTGGATGTAGCTTCTACCCTGGAAGTGAACCACGTAAAACGAGCATGTTATGTGATCATTTCATGTGATTGTGATTTATTTAGTTGATATCTATTATCTGTTACATGATTGTTGTATATCAGTTAGTAAATGTCTGTATGTCTCATTCAGTTACAGCATTATTGAAGGTTAAAGATGGGTTTACATGTATCAAGTGTCTGCATATGAGTTTATCAATACTTGTTTCACACAGTAATAAGTCAGTCTGTTAGAGTGTTTCCAGTATACTTCTTTGAACAGTTAAGTATAAGTTGAGGAATACTGCATGATTTGTGGAAGTTCACGTCAGAGTGTTTAATATCTTGTTGAAAGTCAGCCAAGTCGTTCCACCCAGTGCGATAGCCTTTGGACCGTGAGGGTCGTAGTGGGCCGTACTACAGTAGATATCGAGTTGACAATAGGCGATATCGTATCGACAGAGGAGCTGCGGTGTGAGATAGCACAGATCATGGGTTAGGAGGAAGAGAGAGTCGTGCATCGCCAGAGTCACTGCAATGCGATAGGAGCCCTTCTCCTGTCAGAGCCCATGAGTAAAAGAGATTGTACATCGTGGATAGAAGACCTCACTAGCAAAGAAGAGCTGCGAGACCCCAGGATGCTACAGAACCTGGTTGAAGACACTTGAGTCTTTGTCCAACCCATTAGAATCACTTCGGGTGAGACTTCAGGCCGCTCCGTGGTCTGTTGCCGAAAGGGCCGGTGAGCTAGGGGTGTTGTTGGTACATTACAGTAAACCTGGGTCTGCCCATAGAACCAACAATGATGATGATGACTATGATGATGATGGCAATGAGGATGATGATGAACAATGATGATGGTGGTGATCACAATGATGATTACAATGATGATGATGATGATAATGAGGATGATGATGATGATGACGACAATAAAGAAGAAGAAGAATAAGATAATGATGATGATGAGAATGATGACGATGATGATGATGAGGATGATAATGCCTATGATGATGATGATGATGATGATGACGATAACGATGATGAGGATGACCATGACGATGATGACCATGATGATGAATGATGATGATGATGATGATGATGATGATGGTGATGAGGATGATGAGGATGATGATGATGAGGACGATGACGATGATGATGACGATGATGATGAACAATGATGGTGATGATGATGTTGATGATGACGAGGATGATGATGACAATGATGACGATGACTTGATGATGATGATCATGATGACTATGACTATGATGAAAATGATTATGACGATGATGATGATTACGACGACGACGATGATGATGATGACCATGACGATGATGATGAGCAATGATGATGATGATGATGATGTGGATGATGACGACGATGATGATGATGATGACTATGATGATGATGATGACTACGATGATGATGATGAGGATGAGGATGATGAGGATGAGGATGAGGATGATGAAAATGGGGATGTTGAGGATGATGAGGATGATGATGATGAGGATGAGGATGATGAAAATGGGGATGTTGAGGATGATGAGGATGATGATGATGAGGATGAGGATGATGACTATGATGATGATCATCATGATGATGATGACGATGATGATGATGATGATGAGGATTATGATTGATGACTATGATGATGACTCTCTCTCTCTCTCTCTCTCTCTCTCTCTCTCTCTCTCTGTTTGCTTAAAATACCACCCCTTCTCTCTCACCTTCCCCCCTTTCTGAGACCATCCTCTTCCATTTCACTCTCTATCATTATTTCGTAAACATTTTGTCTCTGTACTTCATAAACACTTACTCATGACACCCCTATCCCATTTAAATACCTACAAAGAACTCATACAAGGGGCTCATGTGTTGGTTCAAGGACTTGTTGAAGGCTCATACACATTAGAATGTTCAATAATATCATGATGTCTTACACATTAGAGCGAATTCTCATGGTGATTGATCCCTAGAAGTGGTGTTTCTCATCTAAGGCCTAATGATCTTGCTCTACCCTCCCACTCTCCATCTCTCTACTCTCTCTCTCTCTCTTTCTCTCTCTCTCTCTCACACACATAGAACACATCATGCTATGCCCATAACGACAAAAGACATAGGAAAATCCTTTTTTAAAAGACATAAGAAACTCCTTTTTTAAAAGACATAAGAAACTCCTTTTTTTAAAGACATAGGAAACTGTAAAGACATAGGAAACTCCTTTTTTAAATAAGTTTAAAAAAATAAAAAATAAACGTTGTGGACATTAAGAACATATATAATTATTATTAGTAGTATTAGTATTCTAGTTTTAAATATTTTCATTTTATTGTTAACTTTTAAATTTGGCTCACACTCAATCATCAATTGGAAACTCTTTGATCTATTGGATAGAGGATCACTCTTGGAATCTAACAAACATATTCAGTGGTCATGGAAGTTAGTGGATACATTCAAAATACAAGTTTTGATTGCAAGAAGAGATCATTTTTTTACAGAAATGGTTATATTGTATGTGTTAAGAAGGTGGTATAACCATAGAAACCAAACCAAAAAAAATGTCCTTAAGAAAGTGGCAATAAGAGTTCAGCTTCTCAGTTTACGCCCTTATGGTAGCGGCAAAAGGATTTTCGCTTCTCTGTTTATGCCCTTATGGAAGCAACAAAGTGATATTTACATGTTTTGTGATACATCTAAGCATAATCAGTCTTTTAAGAAACATCTTTCAACATTTACAGTAAAATAGAGCATAAAGTAACATGAAGTCTATTACCAATGGTCAACTTATCCTAGTTCCCAAACAACCGAACTATCTAATAACATGAAAACCAAGCAAAACAATGCATACATCATAGCAAAGGTGCAGACCCATCCCCAAAACTTAATTGAGATTCACATCTAGTCTAGACGAGGAACCTAGATTGGGAGGAGATTCCGTCTTGGCGAGATTCAAGGCGAGCTTGTCCACTTTTATTTCCAGTTCAGCAATCAAACCAATAACAACATTCTCATAATTCCTCACCACTCGCTTGATTTTCTTCCACGGATGCACAAGATCTTTGTCCACATTTTCGAGACGTCTGCCTCCTTTGGTATCAATCGCCTCTACCTGAGCTTGCAGCACCATAACATATTTTTTAAGATCTCTGATATTTTCTTCAGCGAGATTGTGAGGGAAGGACGAGACAGAGGACTTAGTTGATGATTCCATAATGAACACAAAGGCCTGCTTCAGTTCAACGATTCTATATATCGGCTTCATCACTTCTGAGAGTTTGGAGCTACACCAATTCAACGAAATTATGGTGCCTCTTCCCTTAACCCTTCGTATTTAAAAGTTTTTCCAGTTCAGGGTCGTGATGATTACAATAATTGAAACCTGCATGTGAGCCATTATACCTTGGATCACCTTACTCCATCCACACAACGTCGATGTGACAAGCAGAGAAGCTCGCATTGGTGAAGGGATTCATCCATATAATCCAGCGTGTGACCACATGCTGGCCATGCTCCACGTGCCCTGTCAGCAGAAGAACATGCGTCGAAGGAACGACGAGGGAGGAGCCTTAGAACTCGGGCCCATGGGGACCTCAGTTGCACAACGCTATCCCTGATCCTATGGGAGAGCACAAAAAGAGTTAATCCCATTAATTAACAAGGACCTGAGGCCTAGGGCGGTTCCCAGATTCGCAGCGAGATTTGCTTCTTTATTATGCAACCTCAAGATATGGAAGAAATCAATTTTTATGAAGGAAAGAGCCAGGATCTTAATTTTTTTAATTAGCCGCCTGAGATCCAATTGATTAGGAAGAGAGTTCTTATCCATGGCTTGAATAACTATTCTCGAGTCTCCGAGAACTATGAGCTCGATGATTCCTTGATTCTTGGCAATCCCGAGTCCCTGCTAGAGAGCAAGGGCCTTAGCAATATTGTTAGTTTCTGAACCAAGTCCCTAGGAGAATTTGTTTTCCATTTGTCCATTCGGGGTGAAGATAACCCCGCCCCCCCTTCCGCCCCACACCTAAATGTTTATCCAAATAGATTTAAATGTTTAAAATAGAAATCAAGGATATATGAATAAATGTTTAAAATTCAAAAATTAAGGATCCACATAGTGTTCTTAAGGTTCTTCTAGAGGGGGAATAACATAAGGGTATAATGTAATATATAAAACCTATTAAAGTCTTGCAAGATCCTAAATTAGCTAAGGAATAGGGATATTTTTAAGAATTCAAATATGTATAATAATTGAGTGAATGTTCTTCGTATGTAAATATTGATATTAAAATATTGTAAATATTGAGATTAAATACAATAATATATATATATATATATATCCATTATATATTAATATGAATAGATATATTAAAAAAATAACAATTAAACTATTTTCGATTACAAAATATCTACAATCAATTGAAATCCATTTTATTATAATATTTATATGCACCAAATCTTATTGACCAACTATTTAATGTCATCAAATCCAATCATTTGAACAATATTTTACATAATTTAAAAATAGTAAATAATATAAACATTAAAACTCTTAACATGAAAATTCAAAGAATTAGTTTCCATGGAATTTACCCTATATATTATAGAAAAAAATGGATCTTTTAAATATAATAGAGTACCTCAAGTCCTTAAAAAGGATTTATCACAAGCCCATGGGTAAATACCTGGGACACCCAAAACCTTAATCCAATAAACCACCAATGGTAAATAACTTTAAATAGGATTTATCACATGAAATACCATGGGCCCATAAGCCACCATTAGTAAACCCATTAGTTATTGAATAAAGGTTATCTTTAATCATTTTTTAATGAAATGATGGGAGAACTATTCCTTAAAAATTATTAACTCAAATGAAAGGCGGCGAAAATAGAGGATCCAATTGTAGGGAGAAAATATATTACCTTAAATTTCATTTATATTTTTGGATGGGAGAATCAGTTTAGATATTAAAAATTTTCCTTGCTAAGGAAATCAAGCAACAAGGAACCTACAAAGAATTTTTTCCTACTAGAGTCACCAATTCTGTTGAAGGGAAAAGTTTCCTAACATGACTAGGATGATCACGAACATACAAAAATAGATGGAAAATTATCTTATTACTCTTAAATTGACGAAACATGCAAGAAAACATGAACTAGAAGAAGATAGAAGAACAAGGGAGTATACTTAGTATGTGCAAAAGAGATAAACAACCCTTGTCAAATGATTGATGGATTTAGAAAAATTATAAATTGAAAATAAATAAATATATATATAATCACAATTAGTATGAATTAAACTATTGAAAATAATACAATACTTCAACCAATAAAGCCTAACCATATCAACATATGTAAATGGTGGAGGGAAAGATCATAAGTTTATATGAATGAACAACAAGAGATGTTATATAATTACCTATCTGCTGCATCGACACCTTTCAATTCCTAAGGCCAGGTTCCTTTGATCTTGAATCACCTTTGATCTTGTTTCCTGCCTCCAATCGCTTTCCTTCTAAGGGTTTATATGGTAGAAATCACATGAGATGAGTGACTTCAACACTTATGGAATGGGTGCTTAGGGAAAGGGTTAGCTGAGGGATATTATAAATGAATATATTAAAAGGGTATGGATATTTCTCTAAAATGACAATAGTCAAGGTATCTCTTCATCACTTCGACCATCTTATCCATTTCTAGTGAGTTTCTGGGATAGTTAAAGAGGTTACCAAGCAATTTCGTGAGTTAGAACTGAAGCCAACAACCCAAAACTGTCTCAATTTGCAAAATTCTCAGTATCGTTGCACTTTTAGCCTTTTTTTAGGTCCCACGCTCCCTACTAAATGAAAACAATAATGGCATGTTTCTTGCATCAGGAAAAGGAGCATGGGGCCTCTTTTTTGATCCAAACACAATTATTAAAGGGAAAAAATGTTCAGTTTTTTCTGAATGATGTTCAGACCATCCAATAGGAACAAATTAGGGGATATTACATGCTTGATAGGTTCATATCCATGAACAATCATGGATAATTGGGTGTCATCTAGGCCGTATTTTGTTGTCACAACATGAGGAAGTGCCAATTTGTGTTCTAATATTTGCTAAGACAAAATGAAATAATTTTGCAAATAGGTTGCAAAGAGAAGGGGTTCCAATTTTTTTAGGGTTATGAAAACTAGGGATTGTCATGTACTATAGAAATTTTATATACGTGCAGGGTACAACGGTAGTACTTGAACCAGTCTCTAAGGGAACTAACTAAGGAGGGTTAACTGTATCCTTAGCCATACTATTGACTACCCAGGTACAGAAGAGTATCTTGTCAAGTGTTATTATCGATGCCACTATAGAAATAAGACGATCGTATGCTGGTTTTAGGTGACCTATAGTACTTTTGATATACTCGAGGGTATGTGGAAATGATTCTCTGTGGAAGTGTTGTCTAAAGCGATATTAATTGAGCGTATGTGGAAGTGATTCTATGTGGAAGTGTTATCTAAAGGGTCATTGCAAGAAGATGAGGGACCTTTAAGATGCAATCCTAGTTTTCAAAAACAAGATCACGTTACCAAAAAATACATCAACCCGAGCCTGACATAGCACTTGGTATGGTTCAACCCGAGCCTGACATGTCATGGGACATGTAGGATAGGGAGCCATATCGCATACGCGTTATATAACTACAAAATGCGCTCACGATATGTAGTTATAAAACGCGTATGCGATTTGTAAATCATAAAAAAAAATTAAATAGACAGGCCCGAAACCTGCGGCCCATTTTAACAATCAAGAACGTGAAATTGAAGGGCCATTGGAGCATTTTGGAGTGAGACCACTGCTTGGGATTGTTGCAAGAGCTGATTCAGGTTGAGGGGAGGAGATTTCACTCGTGCATTGTCATCCAACAAGGTAATTCAATCACCCAATGCATTTTTTTTGGTCAATTTTTACCCTATAATTGTGTTTTTTAATAAAATAATCAATCCAACAACTCCCAAGCTAATGTTTGATGGGACAAACAAAATTTGTTTGATTTTGAGCAGCAAAATTAAAAAACATAACTACAGAAACCATTTATATAATTTTAAAGGATTTGGAACTTTTTTATATAAATTTTATATTGTTTAANACTAGATTTTTTCACATGAAAACATGCACAGGAAATTTAGCAATACTTCCCCATCTTAGTGGATGGTAGAGGTTGTAAACCCTATGCTATTTTAACAAAATGCCTGACCCCAAAAAACTCTTAAAAAAAACAGTATGAAAATGTCTTACCAGTTGAACTAACTTGAAACTTTGATAGAACAACAAAATTGTGGAAGTGCTAAATCTATTTTGTAAATGAAAATAATTTTAAAATTGATATATGTAAAAGTCACCAATGAGGGTGAAGAAGTTCCTTAACTTTTAGAAATAAGTTGAATGAAAATCATTATTTAATTGTTAAATGTCTAATTTTACGTTTTAAATGTATGTAAGTGAATGCCATTAAATTGCTTGTAACTTGAGTTTTCCTTAATTTACATTTTCAATTTTGAAGAGATGTCATTATATACCATGTATACGTTTCTAATTATTTTCTTATTGATTTTTTTATTGCAGTTGCGTCTATGGACTCCAATGCGGAAATATTGATTGAGCTTACCCAGTTGAGAGGTTTGAGTACTACTTTTAGTGGTGGTAATAGGATTCGACATTCACTTGCATCCACTTTGGATGCAATTGTTGAGACTATCACATTGTCAAACAACATACTATATGATATTACTTCATATAAAGAAAGAAAAAGACGTGAGTACGCTGATGGGCTTAGCTACAGTGCAATAAAAAAGTTGAAAATCACCAAAGAGCATATATTTTCATTATTTAGGGACCCTCGTACGGGGGAAATCCCAAATGAAAATAGGCCACATATCTCTATCGAGTGGTGCACATATCAACCATTTGTTGATAACTGGATGGACAGATGGTATATGGTTTTTGATATGCCACCACACAACAACAGGGAAATCCCATTGTACTTCCTTCGGAAGATGTATGCAGAGTTTGTGTTGGGTAAACACGTAAACTATTTTGATATATTGGCATTTCAGGGGATCGGTGGCGGAATTCTCCAAAACCGACCCAATGCTAGGCTTCGAGACGTTGATCGCCCTATCCCTGCACCTCGCAGGCAGTTTCCTGGGCCAGATGTCCCACCTGTACATCATGTTATTCCACAGACACGTGAGGCATTTTTGAGTTTGGCACGGGCCGTTGTTCGCCATAGCACTATGGTTCAGCATATGGGTGAGGAAGGGACATTTGTCCCTGGTGTGGTACATACACCAGGTCCTCATGGTGTAGGACCATCTTCTAGTGCAGTACCACCCACTGGTGCAGGACCATCTACTAGTGCAGCACCATCAGCACATTCCCAGCCTACTTTTGAGCCTCACGAGTGCACATCGTGTGGTCATCCATGCTATGGTATTTCGTCAAATGTTGTCTTCAGTGGGTTTTTGAGTGATGTATGTATATGGTTAATTGTAATAAATTCTTCATTTATTTTCCTCTTTGTACATATATGTATAGTTTGAGCTAATATATTAATTTTGTGAACTTGCAGTTGATGCTTTATTCCGGCAGCGACGCCCCAGAGTATCATGTTCCACACTCTACATAGGGGCAGGACATTCCATCCACTGATCCTGTATCTCAGACTGAGTTAAACATTTTAGTTTTTTAATACTTGTTAAATTGTTAATTTTCACATACTGTACATGTTAGTTCACTAATGTTATCTACGGTCTAATATTTACAATTATTAAACTTGCAGATGCCGAATCCTTCACAGGGGAAAGCAGTGATGGAGGTAGGATCCATGGTCGTATCGACCGAGGAAATATCTGGGCAGATGCCAGATCCTACATGAGGGGAAGCAGTGATGGAGGTAAACATTTTAAACATTTAAAAAATGTCATTTTTTAAATACATGTATGTTCGTTGAATCATCCATGTCTAGCTACATGAACTCTTGTTGACTATAGGATGCTACCGAAACACCTGGACCATTTCCTGGACTTGTATCTCGTCATAGGCCATATGTGAACAAGGGTCAAGTGTATATGAGACAGCCTACTCCTAGAAAGAGTGAAGTTGTCCATGACCATGGAGATACTGATACCATGGTAATTTGTATATCCTTCGATGATATTTCTTGGTTAACTTGAAATCCAGTGCATAAAATATTTTGTTAATGTTTGATTTACATGTTTACTGCATCAGGAGCCAGAGTTTACTGTTGAAAACCTTGCAGGGATGGTTGATGCAGCAGTCAGTGCTGCATCTACAATGGAAACAAGTCACACATAGGTACAACTATCATTGAACATGATATAGACAATGTGTTATTGTTGTCTATTGTTTATTCATGCACATTTCTAACTATTTCAAGATTTGGTGATTGTAGCCACCACCACCACCACCACCACCAGGTCCTTCCCCCTCTGGTTCGACCATGGATGTGACCATCATTCATGTTCAATCAACAGCTCCATCTACTACACAAGAAACCCAATCCCCTTTGTCACAGTCTCTCACTGAGGTGAGATGTCCATTAATGAACAATTGTTTCATGCAATGTCCATTAACA
>LPNX010611985.1:292024-302024 GCA_001517045.1 Pseudotsuga menziesii
AATGTATTTTCTTTGAGGGACGATTCAAGGTATTTACACAATAAATTTGAATATGTTGAAAGAAGATGAAATGTAGAAAATTGAATAAGCTTCCAAAATATATAATTCCTATCTATGGATATTTTGTATGACCACATGAAATTCAATTTTTTTAAGCAATATGTTGTTTTTTTGGGAAATTATATTGCATTGTTTTCTCATCGGTGCAAGTGACTTAAATGATGGGATTTCTTAACAAAATTTTGAACAATTACAAAGAAGGGATTGTATTTGTACATATCGATTGTTTAAAATTTTTTAATATATATATATATCCCTCAAAACATAAGGTCATGTATTAGTGAAGGTAGGGTTTGGTGGTATTAACATAATTATTTATTTTTTAAATAATATATTATAATAATACTGAAATGGGATTAAATAATCATGCATGGACTGTAACGCACCATATATTTACTTAGGCATGTGAAATTTGGCATGTTCATTAACTTGACATACAAGAGAACTTTTGGCATATTTATAAACAACATTATGGAAAATTTTGCATATCAAGAACACAAAATTGACATATTCATGAGAAACATACATGGGGAAATTTAAATTATGATACATACCTCATCATGATAGATACCACCTATTATCATACGACCAAGCCCTCTAGATCATCTCTTATAACAATGGTCTCCATTAGTCTCTCGTGCTCTGTATCTGGTAAGAAGTAGCGTACCTTCGATGAATTTCGACTAGGCATTGTTCATACCTGGAGGTTTGTACCAATGATTAAGTTGGTAAAGTGATACACACTTGCACCTGGTTTGTTATCCCTGTAAACATATCCACTCTTATTTCTTGCATTGTTGTCATGTGTAAGGTATTCACCTTTAACAACCATAGACCCAGTGGGGAAGTGGTTTTTTTCATCATCAGTCATGGACATAATGAGGGTTTCATTTCCCTTTATACAGCATGCCAACCAGTAATCACCACCCCATTCACTATCTTTTGAGGAAACCACTGCGTATATGTTTCCTGCATAGTATGATTGTAGGTATATGATCAAATATTTTTTTTGTGATACAAGGCCATTAATGTGAGTTTCAAGACTACGTAAATTTAACAAAAAAATGTTAAGAAAATGCATCATACCAGGTTGTACAAGGTCTGATACATGATCAAAATCTATAGAAATAGACGATTGGTCATCTTCCAACGGAGTTAACTCAACAATTGCACGCTGATCAAGTGGAAGTGATATGCGATCCCATCCATCAACCCAATCCAATGATTTGCACACATCCGAGTCACCATCACAGCAAGGCGGGAAAAAACAAGCGAGTTTTCTAGTCCAAATTTCAAATACTGGGTTATCAGAACTTCGAACCGAATGAAAGCCATGAGTGCCAGGAATAGTCTTGCATTCCCATGCATGTGAACGATTTATGTCTACCACCTCCCAAAAAAATCTCACCACATGTCTCTTTCTTGTGGATTCTGCTCGCATGCTGATTCCTCTCCCATTACTGACGTGCACCACCTGACTATAGATTGAGCATTTTGAATAGTAGATATTGTAGATAATTTCAATTGCTCTCTTTGTAGGGCTGTTTTGACACATGCTCCGGCTCCATCATGCTCTCCTTTACCATGCCCAGTCTCAAAATAGTTCCACATATGTGGAACTTTGTAGTTTTTATGCAATGAACACAACCATTGAAATATGCGTGCATTTTTGAACTGACCAGCACATCCATCAGACCAAATCCAGTGTTGATCCATCTGTATGTTCCTACCCTTCAAATGATCATAGAACATGATGAAGCAATGACGTACATAGTGGAAGTCATGGCACCTATCATCACTTATGTAGAAGTGATATTCCTTTAGAATTTCTCTTTGCTCTTCACTACTATTTGGGCCATGCCTATATGTGATATGCACCATCAAGGAAACCTGCTCAGAGTGATAATACTGACTTTGGATCTCATTTTGAGGTTGCAGAGTGTAGTTCTCAGCAAAATAAACAACTGAAAGTATAGTACCACGAGGAAATGTATCTCTACATATTCCAAACTTCTCATCCTGCCATCGTGCCAAGTGGACATGCTGAACATATTGACGTGTCTTTTCAATAAATTCCTTGACGAAAACACTAACTTGTACATGTTGACACAAAATGATCTCAATATCAGGTTTTTTTGTAAGTAAGGAATGAAATGCAACTGTTCTAAACATAATTTTATAGATAAATGCATGTACCTGAGATGTCACCAATTATATTTTTTTGCTTTCTTTCTCTGGAACTATTTCATAGCTGATGTATTTGAAACTTTTCATGTCTGTAACCATATTCCCAAATTTATTGTCTCCAGTCTCGTGCATACATTGGTTCAATAATGCCATTCCAGCACAGTTGGAGCAAGTTCCATCCAAAAAGGATTTTGCAAAGTAAGTTTGCCCCTCAGGCCTATTGCACATGATACTATGAATGAATTGTCTTGATGAGGTCGGTGGTATTGTCAAGGAGAAATCCTGCACATGGTTAGTATGCAACACACGACGAACGTACAAAAATGTTTCATAGTAATATTCATATTCTACATGGTATCTACAACAACAAGTGTTATGAAGAGTATTTATTCTAACATACCAGGGCTTACATTTCTCAAAAGATCTTTGCCCCAAATTCAATTGTCTATGTTCATTCCTAAATTTCTCGTATAGTTATGTCTGTGTTATGTCAAGAAGATGCTTAATATGTGGTTCACAGTCCTTTGAACCCCTTCTCAGTTTTAGTACATCCTTCCGGTTTGAAGAAGGCCTTGTGTGATCATGCCAAAAACTCTGCACTAGTCCCTTTACTGGATCAACTAGCTTCATGTCACGATGTGGCAATCGACCAGTAAAGGCCCAAAAATCTGTCTTAGCAGTTGTGTCGAGATGTTCTCTTCTAATAGAATACCTACGGAGGGTTTTTACATTCAAATTAACTAGTTTAGATGTAGGCTTGAGAAAACCAAGGACCCTGGTGTTCTTATTCACAATTGCTTGTGACAACACACGACGAGCTGCATTGCGGTCCTTTGACTATGTGTTCTTACCAATTTTACCAAAGGAATCTACTAAGATTTTAACTATATGAGAACTTGGTCCAGAAGCCTTTATCATCTTTATCCCTAACGATTTCCTAACAATATTCATGCCCCTATATTTTAACAATGATAAAAATAATCTACATTTATCTCCATCACATTTAGAATCAAACTATTTATTTAGTATCTGTTGAGTTTGATAAGCAATACTACGTTTAGATAGCGTACCTTCAATGGAATTGAGGAGTCCTTCATCAACTTGTATACGCTTCAGAGTTCTTCGATGTGTGCTTTCTAATGGAGGTAAGGGGGTTGGATTTCTATTATCTAGTGCATCAACAATATGCTCTGGCGTTTCAGTAGCAACTTGTTGTCCTTCACTCTCTTCCTTGTAGTTGGATGGTGGAAGTCCAACATCCTCATTGATGGTCCAATTAATATTTTCTTCTTCAATAGTAGGCTCCATGTACACTGCCTCTTCATGAGCTTCGTCTTGAGATGGTCCCTCTAGTGAATGAGAAATTTATTCTCGTGTTGGATTAATAGGATGAACCACTGTATCCTCTATAATTGGATTTGGATTAGTTTCCAAAGAAAGCCTCCGATTCATCATGTCTATTCTTTTCTTTTCTTTCTCTTCTTCGATGACTTCTTGAGGTCTCTTCTTCCTTGCTGATTTTCTTTCTCGGTTACGTACATTCCCCATCACCACAATGATCAATGTCAATATAGTTTGTTTTTCTTGCTCCTCAATTACAAGCTTCCAAACCTTTAACTTGCTTTAATATCACTGTTAATCCTTCAAGGTGCTTCAATCTTCCTTCTCAATTGTTCATATTTCCCATCAAAACAATAATGAATGGGAAAATTTACCTTTGATTCTCTTGAATAATAAGGAAATGAAAGTTATATCCACCATCACCATGAAATGACATTGAAGCTTGATATCTTATCATGTGTGCTCCTCAACCATGGAAGATGTCCTCAATGTTGCACCTGCATAACAAAAAGAATGATGGAGATGGTGTAGATTGTGAGTATTTTCAAAGGCAAGCTTGTGCTCTTGAAAATATTGCACGCAAATAGAAATTTTCAGAAAACACGCAGTGAATTTGCTCTCGGACAATGACAATTCACTGTTTTAACAGTCCCAAAACGCGCATGCGATTTGACCAGTAAAAACGCATACGCGATTTGTATAACCAAAACGCGCACGCGAAATCTTCAACCACAATTAATGGGGTGGGTGCACGGCTAAACGTAATCAACTTGTATAATCTAATCAATCAAACTCATTTCATTAGCTTATTTCATTTTTATAATACATAAAAATTTAATTTCAAATCCCAATCTATTCATAAATATTTATTTATTTATATATTTTCTAACTAAGTTTCTATAAAATTTACTTAATAATTAAGTGACAAATCTATTATATTAACATGTAATGATAAATAGATCAACCATTGGATCATAAAAACCCATAAGCTCAAATCCCAATCAATTCATTAATAAAGTCATTTTAGTTTAAAATCTTTTATGAATTGATAATTGATGACGATTAAAAAGAAATGGACTTAAAGTTACATTTCAAATTTTTTCAATTTTTAATCTACAATTTCTAGTAATTATATATTTGTATAGTCTAATAAATCAAACTTGTCATTTGTTAACTCAACTTATTTTATATATTAAATTATATATTTATATAGTTTAATAAATCAAATTTATTATTTTGTTTACTAAATTCTTTTTTATATTACATAAAAATTTAAACTTAAATCTCAATTTATTTATAAATATTTATTTATTTATATATTTTCTAATTAAATTATACTTAACATGTTATAATAAATGGATCAACCATTACATCATAAAACCCCACTCAACAACAGGCTAATCCAAATAAAGTTGTTTTAGTTTAAATTTTTTTATGGATGGATAATTGATAATGATTAAATAATAATAAAAAGGAAATGGACCTATAAGTTACATTTCAAAGGAAATTTTTTCAGATATATATTTACAATAAAGTGTAAATTTTTTAATTATTCTAAATCTTTTTGATGTTGATGGTGATGATGAATGAAGATGATGATGATGACGATGATGAAGGTGATGATGACGACGATGGTGATGATGATGTTCATGATGTTGATGGTGATGATGATGATCATGTTGATGATGATGATGATGGTGGTGGTGGTGATGAAGCTGAAGATGACGATGAGGATGAGGATGATGATAATGATGATTGCGATGGGGATGATGATGATGATGAGGAAGGTGATGATGATGATGATGAAGATGAATATGAAGATAATGAAGATGATGATCATGTTGATGATGATGATGATGATGATGACAATGGTGATGATGATGAAGATGATGAGGAAGGTGATGATGATGTTCATGATGTTGATGGTGATGATGATGATCATGAAGTTGAAGATGATGATCATGTTAATGATGATGATGATGATGAAGTTGAAGATGATGAAGATGAAGATGATGATGAACGCTATTTTTGGTTTTACAAAATGCGCATGCGATTTGTCTGCACATAACGCGCACGCATTTTGTTTCTATATAACGCACACGCGTTTTGTTTCTATATAACACGCACACATTTTGTTCAGTTAAATCGTGCTCGCATATTGTTTAAATTCAAAAATTTATTCCCTCCAAATGATAAGGCCGAGCCTCCACCCATGCTTTCGTGGAATTCCTATGCCTATGTGTATGATTTGTACTTTGCTTCGGATTCAACATGCCTGTGCCTTGGAGTATGATCAACCATGGCTAATTCAACATTATATCCAAATTTTCAATATGCTCGTGTTTAGCGATTCGTCTGATTATGCTGCACACCTCCATTTTTTATGAGATTTTAGAAACAGATATGGTTTTTTTTGCAGATTCTAAATATGTAAATTTTAACAAGAATACATAATTTTTCTATTTTTTTCTTATTTATCTTCTATCATCACTCCTCAACTGAAAAAACACACTCGTAGTGTTTCGTCCATATCTCTTTCGTTTCTCAACCATTTAAAAAAAAATTGTATGGTGCACTAAAGAACACCAATCTCTACATGTTATAAAAAACCCATTTCCAAATAATTGCATTAAGACATTCAAATGCTGCACCCACAAATGATGTACTGTTTTCGAGGTTTGATCTCTTAGATAATTAAAAAAAAATAAAAAAATATTATTTTTATTATTGGAAAAATAGTCGTGCACTAGTCCTATATGTTCTCTATATGTATACCGGTTTTCGTAAGTTTATTCCACCATTTAGACACTCAGACGCTGCACCCACAAAAACATATACCTTATAATTTGTCACAAAAACAAAAAGTGCCCGTTAAAATTTATCTAACTTTAGATAGTTAACAACATTTTCAATAGAAAATATATATATATTTGGAAAGGTCATTCAATTTCCTACATTTGTTTTTTACTGATCACAAGATTCATTGTATAAGTGTCTCAAAATATCCATGCAAGTTGATGGATGTTTGTTTTTTCAGTTTTGTATTGCATCTAATGTGCCAAAAGAGACCCTCAACTTCTTGCAGACACCCTAAAGCGATATTACTCAAGGGGGTAGCAACAAGAGTTACAAGGGTTTCCAACAATTGCACAAAAAAAAGGTATGATGTAACTATGTACCAATTGTATTTGTCATGTATACTTACTCCCAACCATAGGTTTATTGATTGAATGATAGATCCCTATGGTACTTTCAAATGTTGTAACATGTCATTAGCCCAACAAAATTCTATCAATTCTCAGACGAATGTTGTCTCGAGATCTTGGCTCTAATACCACTTGTGATGTTCCTTACCCTTGCAACTTGAGAACCACACAATATATAACAACATTATCAAATGCATGTTGTCTCAGGATCATGACTCTCATACCACTTGCGGTGTTCTTTGTCGTCATAACTTGATAATCACATAGTATATACAAACATTAGCATGCAAACAACAAGAAATAAGTAACACATAACGATAAATATGATTCAATAATAACATAATAAGGAATAAATTTAGATCTCTATTATTATGAGAAAAATGTTTACACTCATCTACCATGCCCTTCAGCAAAGTTTTGTCACAATATTTTTCACAAAAACATTTTATAACCTTGAATATCCTTAAATAAGCTTCAAATGTCGAGAACCTAACTATTTGACACAATCAAAATACAACTTCCCAATAAATCTTAATCAATAAAATAACCATTTTTACATTAATTGTTAAACACTAACTTATTCAACCTTACTACAAAATTAAGACTTTATACTAAATATATTTAATTCTTAATATAAAACCTATAAAAACACATAATCTTTCTAGAAACTCATTATTCATATCATTCAAGTAAATGGTGAATCTTTTTCATTAATCTCATAATCCCTCTTTAATACATTGTTTTGTGTGTGTGTGTTTTTGGTGATAAAATTTTTGGAATGTTAATACAAATCTACAATGTAATTTTGTCATTATAATAAGAATTATCATATCATGTAATTATAATAAAAAAATTTATTGCTATAATTTGATTATGTAATTTTAATAACCAAAGATATAATTTTAATAACTAAAGATTTTCATTTCAACAATTATTACTAAATTTTAACTGAAAAATAGCTAAATAAAAAATACAAATAAGCTAAAAGTTTAACCTACTCTCGTTAAAATGGGCCCTTGTATTTAACTTGCCGTCTTTAAAATGGTTCCTTATACTTGGAAAACATCATATTATCATGAACTAACCATCTCCCCTACTAACCAGTAGCTGCCCATTCAACCTAACATATTTTGCAACAAAAATTACAATACATGAATGCCTGAATCGTGAGACTGCAAGTACTGGTTTTACATTAATCTATTGAGTAATTGATTATAAAATTTGTTACAAGCCTATAATGCCAACACAGAGGTGACCCGACTGATAACTGTGTGAAGGGGGTACGCGAATCTATGAATCTCCTTCAATGAAATGGGATGGCCGAAGAAATGTCGTAGGTGGACTGGTACAAGGGATGGATGGACGGAAGAGTGACAACCCACATCTTCGAGAGCAGAGCTTATCCATCATCTTGTTGCCGATCATAGCCGGGAATCGCCAGGAGGTGGTGGCCGATAATGAGGAAGTCATTGCCGAAAGCTGTCATATCCCTCGACCCTCGACGAAACCATTGTTGCTTCTTTGTTGCTTCCAACTGCTAACTTAGAAACGAATAAAACGTCGCCCTGCTCGGGCACACTCTGTTTTCTGGTTTCCTTATTGTTGGATTCTATCCTTTCTTTTATTTCCTAAACCTAAAACAATACAGTATGAAAACTTAAATAGAGAACACGAAATTGGTGATGAATTTGAGTGTTTGAATGAAAAAAATGGTAATATTAGATACCAATTTACCAAATGGCTGCAACAACTTCTCCAGAACATAATCACTTGACCACAGCTGAGATTTTCATTCGTAAATGTAATTTGACACAAATGGCACAATGCAAGACTGAACAATGTCGCTAATCCGAGCTGGATCTGTTCACAAATTGAAAATCCTAATGTGCGGGTTTATAGTTTCAAATACGCCTAGCATAGTAGCGTTAATGCTGCAATTTCAAATTTCAAATCAGTCTGGCATTAATGCTGACCATCAACATACTTTCGTATGGACACATTCTTATGGCGTTCGGCGGGCCCTGACATTGAGGGCATACATGATACATCCATAGGCCTGCATTGAGTGCATACATCCGTATGGGCCTTGGTATTGAGTGCATACATCCATGTGCCTGCATGATGGTGACTCGGTATTAGGTAAGGGCGAAAAATATATCCCAGGCTATACGATATTTAATGCCGCAGTCTTGGCAGTTTGAGCTATTAGATCCAATGGTAGTTAAAATCCAATAGCCTACACTGTGATGGCCGTTGCATTAAATATGGTGTAGCCTGCAATATATTTTTCACGGTAAGTATGGGACTAAGAAAAGCCAGAAAATATTCACCTTAAAATAAATACATAGCCACCAGAGTTAAGGATAGTTAAGATTATGTCAATGACCAACAGCAACATTAATCACTCTGCTGCAGGATGCTTATTGCAGAGTGCTTATTGGTTGCCAAGCTCGGCCATGTTAATAGGTAAAATTTATAGGCTGAGCGGTTCATATATGTCATATATAGATATATATAAAAGGAATCAATTGTATATGATTTAAGCTCCTCCTCCGGTATATATTTTCCACATATCTCTAATAGAAATGGTGATTATACACAAGCTACTAATGTATTTGTTTTTTTAGAGAATTTGTTGACTAGTTATTCTCCACATAACCTATTGAAGGCCGTCACTGATCAGCAGTAGAGGTTAAGTCAAAATATGAGACATGTATTTGTGCATGTTACGGAAAAAGAAAATTCTAACCTATTAGGATTTCTGGGTGTTTAGATGCAGTGCATTATCTTTGGCGTCCAAATTCAATGCATTCTCAACTTTGATAATTGGAAATTTGTTTTTGATAGGTTAGTCAAAAATATTTTACAAGTCAGGATCGTTTGTGTCTAGGTGCATTGCATTTTAGGTCATTGTACCCAAACGTAAGTCTGAGAGCATTCCCTTCAAAAAGCTTATAAATACCCACATAGTTCTTGAGTTCTCCTTCACCGCAATACCTTGAAATTTCGGTTGTCGATCAGATCAGATCAAAGCAAAAGGAGACTATTAATTCACTTCAGAAAATATGAGTCAACAACAGAAAGCGTGGTTCTACAACGAGTATGGATCCATAGACGTTCTGCAATTCGGGGAAATCCCTGTGCCAAAGCCGGGGCCGGGTCAGCTTTTACTTAAAATCCGAGCTGCTGCTCTCAATCCATCCGAC
>LPNX010611985.1:307024-362900 GCA_001517045.1 Pseudotsuga menziesii
TCTCTCTCTCTCTCTCTCACACACACACACACACACAAACACATAGAACACGTCACTCATCCTTGCCCATAACGACAAAAGACATAGGAAACTCCTTTTCTAAAAGACATAAGAAACTCCTTTTTTAAAAGACATAGGAAATTATAAAGACATAGGAAACTCCTTTTTTAAAGAAGTTTAAAAAAATAAAAAATAAATGTTATGGACACTAAGAACATATATAATTATTATTAGTAGTAGTAGTAATCTTTTCATTTTATTGTCAAAGTATTTTCATTGTAAATAGTATTATTCAATTTGAAAGTAAAATATGTTGATTTTGTTATTAAACTTTTGTGAAATATGTTGCTTTGAATAGAGATCATAGAGATCAAAGACATTAATGATGAAAAAACATACCCATGGGCCTAAGAAGAAAGTAGTGGTGAAGACTATATTGTAAAAATTATCATACATGTGTGATTACCAAGACATTGTTGAAGAACGCTAGTCATTAAATGGGATAAACGTTAGTGAGTTAATGTTGTAAATGTTAGGCAGCAGCGCGAACGCGTGTTTATGTGCGTATGCATAGACACATGTGCCCGCTCCTATACATGCATGCATGCTCCTAGACATGCGTGCATGCTTTTGTTGCTAGTTGAAAAAATAGAGATCTTCCTTCCCGTGTTTGCTACCAATTTTCACAGGTTTTCTACCAATGTTCACATGTTTTGTGCTCGTTAACTTTGAAATTTGGCTCACACTCAATCATCAGTTGGAAACTCTTTGATCTATTGGATAGAGGATCACTCTTGGAATCTAACAAACATCTTCGGTGGTCGTGAAAGTTAGTGGTTACATTCAAACTACAAGTTTTCATTGCAAAAAGAGATAATTTTGAATAGGTATGGTGAACTGTAAATAATTGTTTTCAATCACAAGATTTGAGATCATTTCATTGGTTTATGTTTTATCATATTCCTACAACAATATCTCTCTCATAGACAACAATTAATTTCACAAGAAGAATTCCCAACTTCACATCTAAACTTCTCATATTCTCCATACTCGATGAAGTATGCAATGCTAAATAATAATGATTTGCACATGAATATATTTTGATTTCACACAATGATGGAATAGATGAAGTTATCTCTTGAGACCCTTCAATTTGAAAAAAAACCTTTGAAACAATCATGGGAGAGGGTCCATATTGAATAGTTCACCAAGTTTCCCATATTCTCTATACAAGATGAAGTATACAATGTAGACCAATAATTATTTGCACATGAATATATTTTTCTTTCATGCAATGATGGCATAGATGAAGTTATCTCTTGAGACTCTTCAAATTGAAAAAAAAACCTTTGAAGCAATCATGGGAGAGGGTCCATTTTGAATAGTTCACCAAGTTGTCCATATTCTCTATACAAGATGAAGTATGCAATGTAGACCAATAATAATTTTCACATGAATATATTTTGATTTCCCACAAGGATGGAATAGATGAGGTTCTCTCTTAAGACTCTTCAATTTCTATAAAAACCTTGGAAGCAATCATGGCAGAGGATCCCTATTGAATTGTTCACCAAATTGTCCATGCTCTCCTCTTCATGCTACATTTACCATAACATGCCTTTGAGATTGATAGGGATTCCTCTACCTCAATGATTTCTCCTTCCTTCGGGGGATTTGCAACCTACTCATTGTGTAATTAGTCAATTTGTTCTATTTAGTTAGTGTAACTTAATGAGTGTAATTTATTCAATTTATTCCCAAGACATTTGAACACCAACTTATGTCTTCCCTCATGAATAATGTGGCATATTACATGTAATGTCATCTTCTCCTAAGGTGTTGGAAATCAAGAATATGTCACCCATATTCTTGTGACTTCCACTACGTTTTGAACACAAAGGAAGTCATAATCCTATAGCTATAATACCTGCAAACTTGAATCTCTTTACATGACTCAAATAGAGTATAGAAATGAAACTTTAGTTCAAACATAAAGAGCAACCTTTAATTAGCGTTTATGTATCAATTCCAATAATTACCATACTAACATATCTCTAATTTAGTTAATTATGTTGGAACGCATTATGTTTCTTGTATAACAAAACTAATACCTTATTTGGTGCTTCTTATGTAGGGGTATACCTCATATTTTTGATGAAGAAACTTTTGGAGATAGGAAACACACGTAACATAGTAAGAAAAACTAGAAGGAATATTCCCATTGAAAAGGAAAATGAGGTAAGAGAAAAGGCCAGATTGGCAATGGACAGAGTGAGACATGGTTTAGACATTTCCACTAATCCTGCAACCAATCCTAACATAGATGATGATATAAAAACCTCTAGTTCAGAACCACAGGTGAAGCGGTTGCATCCAATGGACCCAACTCAAATTCCAACATCAACACAGTCTCTAACGAACAATCCATCAACGAGCCATGCTGAAGCTCTTGAAGACATAGGTATATTGAGAGACATTGAGTATCAAGCATTGTATGTAAGAGAAATGATTAATTTACAATCTCTCCAAGAAGACCACAACCATGTCGAGCACACTCCCAATATGGACCGACATGTGAATGAAGCACCACAACAAAGAAGCTTTGGGATTCGTAGCTCATGCCCACCTTCCCTACCTCAACTTTCTAGTGCAAGAAAAAGACTCATAGACGTATCCATGTGGACGAAAGTTATCTATGAGGACTTGAAGGTAAGTTGCTCAAACTCACTATCGATTAGCAATGTAGCAAATTAATGAAGGAATAATTTGAACCCAAAGGAGACGCAGGTAAATGTCAATTATTACTATGTTTGTTAAAGTCAAATTGTTTAGTTGTTGTTAGGAGAATTCTGGGCATAAAGATGGTTAGAATTTATGCTTAGTTCCACTACAAGTTCTTCTTCATGGGTGGGGGTATTCGACTTTCCATGCTGGTTGTTGTCCTCTTCATTGTTCATCATCTGAACTGTTATTTTAAAATCCCACAATTGCAAGTTTTTTTAATAACAGAATTTTTTTTTGTCAGTTAATAAAATTTAAAAACATACTTTATTTTCCTTGCAACGGATGTTTGGTACGCCCATTGGTCTCTTAGTGTTGACACTGGGCTCTGATACCACTTGTAATGTCCACAAAATTTGATTTATTTTATCTTATTAGGCTAGTCAATTACTACCTGAACTAGACATTATCTTAACTTATGTGGAATGTGTCATACTTTATTTTATTGCACCATATTGTCGTAAGTGGTTCTTACTTCATTCTATATGTTTTCTCGAAGTGGTTATTAACTTGTAATGCTATGTTGTCGTTATGTTGCTTAGTATCTGAGTTCGATGGTTATGTATGTATATGTATGTATGTTATTTTGATTGCTTACTCATTGGTTATAAAGTTTTATTACTATTTTATGAATAATTCTGACTTAACTTATATTATCAAGGGGTGGAGTGGCGGGACTTGTTTCCCTTGTAAAAACACTTGAAAGGTAACTTTTTTTACTTATCGCTACAGGGATTACTTAGTTATTTTTGAACTAATGTATTTCTTTCTTCTTCTTGTGTAGGTGCACTTGACAATGAAAAACTGACTATAAAAACAGAACAAATATATACTTCCCATGCGTCACTAGCACACAACTTGGACGGAGAACATACTTACAGTCCTATCCTAGTGATTATTATTACGGCCGTTAGTGGTTATTTATGCAAGGCTGGGTTAATAAGCCTGTGCTTTCACTAGTTACCATTATGGTTTTATGGTCTTATGCCCTTGATTTAATTACTTCCGTACTTTAACATTCACATGGTATACAATGTATAGGGCTTATCATATTATAACATATCCCTTGGTTTATTAAATTACTTGTGTATAAGTTTGAAAACATAACATGAACCATTCATGGCATATTACAAATGCCATGAACTATGGCTATACCCTAAGTATACACTACACATGTTGGGGTTTATGTATTGCATGGTAAGTAAACGTTGCACTGCGTTGTGGAGTGACATGAACTATATACTTTGGTTTTTTATTTTAAGTAATGGAGGCTAGGGTGGAGATTTTAATGTGCTTTGGAAAGTGTGGGTATCAAGCTTAGGGCTTGGAATGGCACGAAGGTTTTGTTCATTTGCGAAATGGCTACGTGAGCTCTATCTTTGGTTTGCACTGTGTCGTGGAGATTTGGAGGTTGGCTGCATTGCAAGGTATGTATTCCAATTTGGTTTCGCAACATTTGTATTGTTGTTCAGTTTGGTATTTTGGCACACTCCTCATCTTGGATTTGGTTTGTTGTAGGTTACAGGGTTCGCACAACATGGGTTATGGGTCTCCTCGGTGGTCAATACATTACCCATTATGGGTAAGCTCTGATGTGAGAAGTTGAAACTTGCTCCTTTCTCTTGTGTGGGTGTTGTGACAGAGCGTGAAGCTCGTCGTTGGTTTAATTCTTAGTTTGGGTTTTAATGGCTGTGCATGGAAAATGAACTGTTTGTAAAATTATGTAAAGCATCCAGAGATGTGTTTATGACTTGGGGTTTTTGTTTGGGTTTAGCGCCTACGGGCCTAGACTAATGTATTTTGGTCTTGTAAATGAATACTCTGTCAATATTGTTGGCCATGGTGAATAGTTAGGGGCCTTGCATTTTGTTAATATGTTTAAGTTTTGGTAATGGTGACAACACCACAGCTTGCAATGGTGCACGACCTGAGATACATGACTAAGTCAATTCTTATATTAGCTTATAATGGCTATTTTATACAGCATTTGCACACTGTGTGTATCATGGTTATGATTCTTAGTTTGGGCGCTAGTTTGAATCTATGTAGACTTGTAATTCTTGCTTTAAGTTATTTATATAGATTGTTAACAACGTTATTTTATCCTTTGGAGCCATACCATAGATGGCAATGGCATTCCTTCCATTTAGAGTAGCGACTGTGTAATGGATGAATTGAAATGTCGATTTATGGTTTAAACATGGATTGTAATTCTTAGCTGTGTATTATTTTGAAGGGGACGTGACTATGGTTTTTACCCTACGAATGAATGTCATTGCTACTTTCCTAGCATTGACAGAGGCATTAATGGGTTTATGATAGGGTTTATTATTTTGCTTAACTAGCTGTGAGCCATGTAATAGATATAGCGTGTAATTTGTAAGTTGGGGTTCTTGTATGTGGTTATGATGTGTTACAACCTGTATGATTGATTTGGTAAAGGATTGGGGAAACGTTGATAGAGCAACAGTTTCATATGTGTTTTATTCTTTATAGCCATTGATTTAATTAGTGTGGTCTCTGTAGATGATAACTGAATCGTTACAACATTGGGTAAGGCTTATAGTGAATCATACAGGATTCAATGTTGTGATTTTTAAATGTATTATTGGTGAACTCCATAGGACTCGATCCCGGGTCACGATGGTTGTATGGTATATGTGTGTGAAATAACTTGTTTGGGCATTCATGCCCACGGGATTCGATCATGTGACCTCTTTTCATTTATAAGCTATATTTTAATGAGTTCTATGTTTAGAATTATGGTTGAATTATAGTGTGGAAATTTTTCTTATGATATATGATTTGGATAAATGTATCTTATGGTTTAAATGTATAGCTTGGTTATTATGAATGAGGGTTTTAGGCCTACAAAGCTTAGAGATATTCGATAGCTGGACTTGTTATTTGATTTAAGGTTTACTTATAAGTATGGGGATGATTTGTTTATTTATAATGTGACTTTAGACCATTAGAGGTCTCGATGGCTTTAGTTTGGCATTTATCTTATTATTTTGATTATGGTTTTGTTTATAATACACAATGTAATGATTTGTATTTAGGTTCTATTTTAATATATTCTAATGTAATGTGTTTTATAATTAGGTTCTAATGTTGTGTTTAGAGCTATAAATACTAGTTGGTCTATTTATTTTTAATTATAGGTTTGCGGGCAATATGAAATCTGCCAATAGAATCCATATATATATAGGCTCTGTTTTAAGTACTTTGAGGTCTTGGAAAATAAATTTAACAACAAGAAGTAAATTGTAGACAAGAACTTAGAAATAAAAATAAACCCTTAAATTATAAAAAAGGAAATGAACTGCAGAAATAAACGAGAAAACAAAACCGTTAAATACCTGGTTAGGAAAATGAATTTCAGAAAAGAACTATAGAAGACAACGTTTACATTCATAGACAGGTTAAGAACTATAGAAAATATGTCCTACTTTATAGCAGAAAGCTCCTACATAATCATTAATAATTTAACCTACTTCAAATGGTAAAACTTGTATAGTTTACAGGGAAAAATCAAGAACCTCATACTTGTAAGATGAAGCTATTTCAATGGTTGAAAACCTGCACACTCAAATACCCATCATTAACGAATTTACAAACAGATCTGACCTCTGTATAGATAACCGAATCACTTGGGAACTACCACGTTCTACCCAACCATGACCCGGAATCATTCCTGGTTTTCAATATATATCCCCTCGAGCTGGTTCCAACATGCAAGTAGCTTAGAGCTCCGAAGATAAGGCTTCCCTAACTGGGATAGCAGGTTTTGAATCATTTCTCCTTTTTCCTCTTAGGAAAATGTTCTCCAAGAACTCTATTGAGAATTATCAGGTAGAATATCAATTACCAAAAATATGGAAAATTCCTAAGCCTCTCTTTGGATTGGGTTTTTATAGGCATACTTTTCAGTCAAAGGGGAAGTTAAATCGAGAATCATTTGATTTCTTGATTTAACCCTTTTATTTAATTTAGGTACTTTTAATATTTTAACTTAGGAACTTTTAACTATTTACACTCCTGTAGGTATTTTAATATTTAATTATCTTTTAGTAATAATAATAATAGATGGAACCTTTCTTTATTTCTTATACTATTAACACTATTACTATGCTTACTCTTTACACATGTCATGTATGTATGTATGTATATATATATATTATTGTTAACATTTGTCTTTAGGTATCATATAAGATGATCCCTAAACTTATGACACTTTCTTCATTAAGGCCGCCAGGTAGGTGGTTAGGTCTAATAGGCTAGGAAACTCTAAACATCCTTGCATGTTGGATTCCCTCATATAACATGGTAGTTCTTCAATACTTGATGAGATACAAAAATTTGAAATTTCATTTAATCACTTGAGATAAATCAAATAATATCAATAATTTACTCGAGTCATTTTCACTCGACATAATTAATTATTTTAAGTAACTCCTAGCGCTTATCCAGATCCCATACTCAATGCTAAACAACAAGGAGTTACAAACTTAGTGCAATTCCAGGGCTTCTCGCTCAACACTAATGCTAGGATGTACTTGTAGGATACACCTAGGGATACAATGGCCAAGGATCCAATGTTCCAGAGCTTATGCTCAAAATCTACTTGGAAGGCTCCAGGGATTATGCCCAATAATTCCAATTTATCTTTTCATGTGCTTTAGAGCTTCCTTTTCAACACACATGTTTTCATAACTCATTTGTTCCATATCTTCTTGCTCAACAAAAACATAAACACTCATGTGCTCCAGAGATTCTCGCTCAACACAAACATTTAAATACTCATGTGCTTCAGAGCTCCTCGCTCAACATGAAAAATCTCATCAATCATGTGCTTTAGGCTCCACGCCTAACACATAAAATCATACATAAACATATGTAATTGGCTTACACCCAATATATCAAACAAATCATCATGTTCATATGCAGTGGGTTTCTAAACCCAATATACCAAAATAAAACATCAAAGTAACATCATAATCAATGGGGATTATGCCCATAAGTGTTAGATCAAAATTCGGTTTATTACATCCCTCCTACTTAGAACAACACCATCCTTGGTGTTTTAGGGACTTGAAATGAAATAATGAAATAAGGCGGGGTAATCCTTTCTCATGGTGGCTTCATTCTCCCAAGTAGCCTCATTGGCCTCAAAGTGCTTCCATTTCACTTTCAACTGGACTATGGTGCACTTCCTGAGATGCACCTTTCTCTTGTCCAATATATGAAGAGGTTTAGGGGAAAACTCCCCTTTAGGTTCCACCTATAATAAGGACCAATCAATCACATGTTTAGTATCATATGCATGGAAAACATTATGGACTCTTATGTGAGAGGGTAACGCTAGTTCATATGCCACTGTCCATCTCTTGGCTAGTATCTCAAAGGGTCCAAAAAATATAGGTGCTAACTTACCACACCTTCCCAAGCTCAACGAGTTTCATTTTGCTTTTACTCTCAGGTAGATATGGTCGCCTATTTGATAATCTTTATCTTTTCTTTTCTTATCTGCGTAGCTTTTCTGGTGGTCTTGTGATTATTTAAGGTTCACCTGAACCTTGGTAACCAATTGTTCAAATTCCTTTAATAAGTCAAGCACTAACATGAGCTGATCCATAGAACTATCCCTAGTAGTTGGTGTTCTACACTTTCGTCCATAGAGTACCTCAAAGGGACTCATCTTTGCAGAAGTTTGGTATCTGTTATTATATGTAAATTCTACAAGATGCAGGTAATCTTCCGACTTGGTGGGGTTTTTCATGACATACATCCTAAGCATGTCCTCTACAATCTGGTTTACTTGTTCTATCTACCCGTTTGTATATGGGTGATAAGCGGTACTAAAGTTCAACCGCGTCTCTAACCTGGAGAATAAGGATCTCCAAAATTTCCAGGTAAACTTAGTATCTCAATCCGAGATGATTTCCTTGGGTATCCCGTGCAATATAAATATCTCCTTCAAGAAGATATCGGTAATGTGTACTACCTTGTAGGTCAACTTCACTAGAATGAAGTGTGATGCTTTTGATAATTTTTCAACTACTACAAAGATAGAATCATTTTGATTCTTACTCTTAGGTAGACCCATGATAAAATCCATACTAATGACCTCTAACTTCCATTCCAGAATGGTTAATGGTTGTAGAAACCCCAAAGGATGCTAGTGCTCAGCTTTGACTAGCTGACATTCCTGAAATTTTGTGATAAACAACGCTATGGTGGCCTTTAACTTAGGCTAGGAAAATTTTCTCTTAACTGCGGGTATCATCTTTTGATATCGCGGATGGCTCAAGTATGGTGACCGTGTAAATCTGAATTAGTTTGACTTAAAGTCATCTCATATACAATATGATTTCGTCGGTTCAAAGCATCAACAATCTTATTCTCTTTTCCCTTTATATGCTTTAGCTTGAAATGGTACTCACTAAGGAAAGCGAACCATCTGGCTTGCCTGGAATTCAGATCCGGTTGCTCAAATAAATATTTCAGACTCATATTGTCTATATTCAGAAGGAATTTCCTTCCCATGAGGTAATGCCTCCACATACTCAAGGCATGGATGATGGTCGCTAACTCAAGATCATGTGTGGGGTAGTTCTGCTCGTGTTCTTTTAAATTTCATGATTGATAATAGATCGCGTAATCATTCTATAGGAGGACTCCTTTGAGCCCTTCCTTGCTTACATCTGTGCAAACAACGAAATCCCCATCAGAATCTGGAATTCGTAGTATTGATGCAGTTGTCAAAAGATGTTTAAGCTTTTGAAAAATTCCCTCGCACTTGGTTGTCTGTAAGAACTTATTTTCCTTCTTTTGAAAAGTGGTCATGGGACAAGCTATCCTTGAGAAGTTCTCAATGAACTTTCGGTAATAATCAGATAATCTTAAAAATGATTTAATGTTGGTGACACTAGTAGGGGTAGGCCAATTTTCTATGGCTTTAATATTTTTCGAGTATAGCTGGGAGATGATGTGACCCAAGTACTGTATCTGTGGTTTGTAAAAATCACATTTACTAAACTTGGCGTAGAGCTGGTGTTCTCGTAACACCTGTAGTATTTTGTGGAGGTATTCCTTGTGCTCCTATTTACTCTTAGAGTAAACTAGGATGTCATCTATAAAGAAAAAAACAAATTTATCTAGGTAGTTATTGAATATACTATTCATCATACACATAAATTTCATGGGTGTATTGGTAAACCCAAACGGCATTACTACAAAATCTTAGTGGTCGTACCTTGTATGGAAGGTGGTTTTGTGAATATCCTCATCGCAAATCCGTACCTAATGGTACCCATATCGCAGGTCTATCTTCAAAAATATATTGTCTCCTCCTACTTGATCAAATAAGTCATTGATCCTAGGGAGTGGGTATCGGTTCCTGATAGTCATCTTGTTAAGCTGGCGGTAATCGATGCACATCCGCATCGTACCATCCTTATTTTTCACAAAACGTATCGTTGTATAATGCCCCAAATATTTCATTGGGTCACAATGGCCAAGTCACATTTTCCATATTCATGAAATTTGTCAAAGGGATGCTAAAAGTCAAATAATTGCCGAGGAAAATCACTAGTTTCCTAGGTTGGGGGTGGAAGGTTTGAGATTTGGAATAAGAGGGATAATAAATGATGTTTAGAAAATAGAATAGGATAATATTTAATAATTTATCTTATTAAATAAATACAATATAAAAATTAAATGGCTATGGAGAATGGAGACACATGGAGACTATGGGGCCCACTCAAGCTAGAATTCCTATGTTAAATGGAATCCTCCTCTTGTAATTTCGAATCTATGGGAAGCCTAATGTTTTGGGATGGATTATGAGGTCAATATACTTTTCCATATACTTCATAGGCCAAATTTTGGATGAACTGTAACTTACATGGGAGAGGAAGAGCCAAATGGGAGTTTCATGGACACTTGGCTAGATTCCCCTTACATTTATGACATCTATGACACCAATGATGGAGATTCTATGACAGTTATAAAACAAGTCAGATATGAATACTGACATACTAACATACTGACATATCAATATTTAATAGAGCATATTAGAGGTCAAATTTGTGAGTTGTAGAAGGCTAAGAGGCTCCTACTCAAATTTGGGAGAAGAGGGAAGGTGAAGAGAGAGGCAACATGGCATAGCATGAGCATCCACACCAATTCGACTTGGCTTTGGTTTATGGATGTATTTGGAACCTTATAATACCAATAATATTTATAAAATACAGGGATCATCCACGAGAAGAATCTTTTGCTCATTTGTGAATTGTGAGAGCTAATGGATGACTAGTTTTCTTGCGTAAGCCAATTTTGAGGGTGAAAGATTCTCATCCTAGTTGGTGTTTGGAAAAGCCACTCAAGTATTTCATGGATATTTAATGGATTATTATTTGTAGTTGTAATCTACATGAAATCATTTGGATTCTTCTATTGCAGCACTCTCTCTCAACTATTTCTAGTTTTCACACCATATTCATGCCAATGGAGGGATTCACTCTGGGTGAGATATTGATCTCTTTGGGGAAGGTTATAATTCCCATTATCTTATTTTCTGATGTATATGCTCTTTATTTCATTTTTATAATACTCTCAAGTTAAAATACCCAAAATAATTCATGTAAAAATGTTGAATAATGAAGAAATAGTGTCATTTCCCCACTATCTTGTTGTAAACCATTGTAATGCTGATGATTTAGAATTGGGAGATCCTTTGATTGTCCATTTATGATTTTAATCAGTTCAATATTCTCTCTTATTTATTTTTATAACGTTTCAAGTCTAAATTCCCAATATTTGTATGTCAAAATGACTTTTAATGAGCAAACAATGACCATTTCCACTCTATTTTGATATATGCCATAGTAATGCTTATTATTTTGAATGGAGGAATGTATATCTGATAATGTATGATGTATGGAAGATAATTAATTTTTATTTCAAGTCTCATGTTCCATAATTAAGCATTGCAATCCATTTTACTCATTTTTATTGCATTGGGAGAAGATTTGGTGCATTTTCCCCAAGGGTCAAAATGGTGACTTGGGAGTTGTTTTGGAAAGAGTCATAACAGCCTGTATAAACTGAACCATAATGCATATGATAATTTTAAAAGTTCCCTTACACATACCTATCCTCTATTCATAAATTCAAGTGACTTTGGGATCATTTGTGAAGCCATTTCTGACAATTACCCAGGGGGAATTGGATCCCCAATTTGCTAGCAAAGACTCCTGCTTTGAACAGAACATTAAACAAGTTTTAAGAAGTTATTTGGAGGTAAACAAACATACATGAACATCATATTTAAGTTATATTATCATTCATTTAATTTAAAAGAAAATTTGGAAGCATTTGGGTCAATTTGGAGGTCTAGACATCAAAACTAGTTAAGGTCAAAATTGGGGAAAAAGTGAAAAAATTGGTCATTTAAAAAAATTCCAAAAAAGGGACATTATAGTGGTATCAGAGCATGATATTGGAACCTGATGTAGCATGATATTTATTAGGACAATAATTAAGGGACCACCATTATATATTGAAACCCAAAAGTGCTTTTATTGAAGGGAAAAAAAAAGGTAGGAGAAGAAGGGAATGTTTTTGCGAAAACTATGACTAGGGATATAAAGGGAATCTCATATGATGGTGAGGAGCATATAAAGATGATGGTACCTATATTGAAGACATGAAAAAGAATATTATGAAAGGATTCGAATTTTTGGCTATCCAAAGTTGGGAAAAATGTTTTGATTTTAAGAAAACCCAGGGGAAAAATGCATCAGCTTGCTTGAAGGAGAAAAAGGACGATACCCATGAACCACCTAGTTCTGAAATAGGTGGAGTAGAATAATTAGTACATGAATATGATTGAAATTCACTCCCAAGTGACTCTAAAAAATATGAAGAGACATCACATGGGTATGAAATAGTTTTTATTGTAAATACTGAAGATTATTTTGAGACACATGCTACCTTAGAAATGAAACAAAGAGAATCTAGTGATGGATGCTTGAACTATGAAGGAGTACCTACTAATGGGTTCTCACACATCTATGTTGGTGAAATACATATCACTTGTGAGAGTGTTTCTGCAAGCCAAAATTCCATTAAACATGATAATGAAGGCCTTGTAGTAGTTGAAGAAGAAACATGATCAACTTCCCCATCACCACTTGAGTGTCATGAAGTTGGTCCAAGAAAGAAGGAAGAATATGAGGAGGTTCACTTGCAGGAGCCTCACTTTCTTGAAGGGTCCTTAAGGATGAATGAAACTAATATCCAATATTCCCTTATAATACTCCATGACACTCAAGCATTGGTATCAAATTCTTATTGGAGAGCTACTTTCTTGGAGGAGCCATCATTCCTTGAAGACATGGAGAAGATTCAAAGAGCGATGTGCAACATCAAAGGTAATTTCATGTCTTTGATTTTTGATAGAAAAAATGTCATTGAGGTTAGTGAATGGTTACATGAATCCTACTTGAAGAATAATGAATTTATTGATAAGCTTACAATTCAAAATGAGCAACTTATTGAAAAGTTGCAAGACACTTGTTTTTCCTCTGATGTTTTAGATTTTCACAAGGTAGATTGCTTGGAGGATTCTCATGACATGATGGATCATGAGAAACATGACAAATTGCAGGTTATTTATGTGCTTGAGGATGATAGTGATGAGATCCAATCACTATTAATGGTGGAAGAGGAACTTGAGTTGACTCTTGAAAATGGTTCCACAATTTTTGAAGAAGTGCATAATTCCACCACCTTGGAACCAACCCATGAGGAAAGTTTTGCACCTTTTACGGAGGTGCATAATCCTACCCCTATGTATCCTTCAAATTATGACAATTTTGCACTTACTGATCATTTGGGTGAGTTGGTTCTTTCTCCTACATCCTACACTTCTAAATTTTGCAGTAGTCATCCTAATGAAGTATGGGTGAAAGGTTTCTTTTTTATGGTGCCACATGAAGAGCATGGACATTCTATTTCCCCTTTTGATGATGGAATTATTAGAGCACCATATTATTTACATTTCCAGAAGCATCCTTGTTTACATTATGATTATACACATCTACATGGGTGCACCTATGATGTTCACTTGAGTCACTTGGAGACTCATGATTTTCCTTGCTCCTTTCCTAGTCTATTTGAAGTTAGAGGAACTTCATCCCACACTTGGGTGAAGATTTATATGATTGAAGAACATTATTATTGGCAGCAACATCCTCTGATTTTACATGATGATATACATATTCATGAGTGTATTGATGAGAATTCTTTGAGCCACTTGAAGTCTTCATGTTTTCCTTGCTCCTTATTTTGTTCATATTTTGGTGGAGGTTCTCCATTAACTTATTGTATGAAAGAAAACATGGATGATTATATTGATGAACATTACATATAATTTGGCACACATTCTTATTCACATTTGCAGCAGCATTCCTTGTTACTTTCTGATGATGGACATCTACATGGATGCACATATGATATGCATTTGAGTCACTTGAAGACTCATGGTTTTTATTGCTCAACACTTGGTTCATTTGATGTTGGAGGAACTTCATCCAACACTAGGGTGAATAGACTTATGATAGGAGAAATTTTTTGTTTACAGCAACATACATTGTTATATATTTATGATTCACTCATTCATGGATGAATGGGTAAGACTTCTTTGAGTCATTTGAAATCTCCTTGTTTTTGTTGCTCACTATTTGGTTCAAATTTTAGTGAAGATTCTTCATTCACTTCTTGGATGAAAGAATACATGGATGAATATTTTGATGCATATCACTTCATTTTGGAGAAGCATTATAGGACATGGGATACTCACCTATTTCATTGGAGCAGATTTGATTGGTCACTTGAAGCATGTATGTACTTGGAAAATGGTAGTCTACTCACTAGGAGGTATAAGCACTTTCATGATTTATTGGTAAGGAACCTCCTTGATGTACATTCTTATTATGTTGTTATATAATTTGATGATATATATTATGCACTCATGATGTTTGTAAGAATGCATACAAGAAAATGGGATCCATAAATTCTCTTTCCAAATGGCCCATGGGTTGGAGAGCACTCTTAATTGTTGGAGTGCAATGCAAGCAATGGGACCCTGGGATAGTTTTTAGTCCCATTGATTTCAAATTCTTAGGGAAACAAGTAGTATAGGAGATGGATTCTACACTTAATAAAGTGATGTTAATTAGAGTAGTGAAACAACAAGAATGGTGGTTCCTCTCTGAAATCTTCATGAAATATTGAAGACTCAAGGTGGGTAGCTTAGTAGCAACTTCAGAGAATCATACAGAAAGCAGGTTCTTCAACAACCATGTTTGAAATTGCTTGACGACAAGAAATATTGGGAAGGGAGTATTTTTAATGTCCCAAATTTTGCATTGCGTCACAATGGCCAAATAACATTTTCCATATTCATGAAAGTTGTCAAAGGGATGCTAAAAGTCAAATAATTTCCAAGGAGGAAAATCAATAGTTTCCTAGGTTGGGGGTGGAAGCTTTGAGATTTGGAATAAGGGGGATAATAAATAATGTTTAGAAATTAGAAGAGGATAAATATTTAATAATGTATATTAATAAATAAATACAAGATAAAAATGAAATGTCTATGGAGAATGGAGACCCATGGAGACTATGGGGCCCACTCAAGCTAGAATTCCTATGTTAAATAGCATCCTCCTTTTGTAATTTCAAATATATGGGAAGCATAATGTTTTGGGATAGATTATGAGGTTAATATACTTGTACATATACTTCATAGTTCAAATTTGGGATGAATTGTAACTTACATGGGAGAGGAAGAGCCAAATGGGAGTTTCATGGACACTTGGCTAGATTCTCCTTACATTTATGACATATATGACACCAATGATAGAGATTCTATGATATTTATGACACAAGTCAGATATTAAGGCTAAAATACTGACATAATGACATGGAAGGACTAAATAGAGAATCTTAGAGGTCGAATTTGGGAGTTGGAGAAGGCCAAGAGGCTCCTACTCAAATTTGGGAGAAGAGGGAAGGTTAAGAGAGAGGCCACATGGAATAGCATGAGCAGCCACACCAATTCGACTTGGATTTGGTTTATGGATGGATTTGGAAACTTAGAAGACCAATAATTTTTATAAAGTATAGGGATAATCCATGAGAAGAATCTTTTGTAATTTGTGAAAATGTCATTTGTGAATTGTGAGAGCTAGTGGATGACTAGTTTTCTTGCTTAAGCCAATTTCGAGGGTGAAAGATTCCCATCCTATTTGATGTTTGGAAAGGAAAATAAGGTATTTAATGGAGATTCAATGGAGTCTTATTTGAAGGTGTAAGCTACAGTAAATCATGTGGATTCTTCTATTGCAGCACTCTCTCTCAACTATTTCCAGTTTTCACACCATATTCATGCCAATGGAGGGATTTCACTTTGGGTGAGCTATTGATCGATTTGGGGAATATTATAATGCCCATTATATTATGTTATGATTTATATTATCTATATTTCATGTTCATAAGACTCTCAGCTCGAAAGACCCAAAAGAATTCATGTAAAAATGTTGAACAATGAAGAAACAATGTCATCTCCCCATTGTAATGCCGATGATTTCGAATTGGGAAAGCCTTTCATTGTCCATTTATGATTGTTATTAGTTAAATATTCTATTTTATTCATTATAATAAAGTTTCAAGTTTAAATTCCCAATATTTGTATGTCAAAATGACTTTTAATGAGCAAACAATGATAATTTCCACTCTATTTTGATATATGCCATGGTAATGCTTATTATTTCGAATGGAGGAATGTATATATGATAAATTTATGATGGATGGACTGTAATTAATGTTTATTTCAAGTCTCATGTCCAGTAATTAATCATTGGAATCCATTTTACTCATTTTTATTGCATTGGGAGAAGATTTGGTGCATTCTCCCCAAGGGTCGAAATTGTGACTTGGGAGTTGTTTCGGAAAGAGTCATAAAAGCATGTATAAAATGAAAAATGATGCATATGAGACTTTCAAAAGGTTATTTACACATACCCAGCCTCTGTTCATAATTTCAAGTGACTTTGGGATCATTTGTGAAGCCATTTCTGGCAATTACCCATGGGTAATTGGAGCCCCAATTTGCTAGTAAAGACTCCTACTTTGAACAAAACATTAAACAAGTTTGAAGAAGTAATTGGGAGGTAAAAAAACATACATGAAAACCATATTTAAGTTATATTATCAGTCATGTACCTTTATAAAAAATTTGGAAGCATTTGGGTGAATTTGGATGTCTAGACATCAAAACTAGTTAAGGTCAAAATTGGGGAAAAAGTGAAAAAATTGGTCATTTAAAAAATTTCAAAAATGAACATTACACGGTGCTCCATAAGGAGACACACTTGGTTGGATATATCCATTCTCAATAAACATCTACAGCTGTAGTTTGAGTTCCACTAACTCTGGTGCACTCATGCGGTAAGGGGATTTTGAAGTCGAGACTGATCCCGGTGTTAGTTCTATGGAAAAGTCTAGGTATTGTTTCGGTGGTAATACTGGAATTTCCTTAGGAAATATGTCCTTGAAGTCTACAAGAATTGGAAATTCCTCTATGTGGTGCTCTCTTTCAACTTCTATGTCTTGGATGTTTACTGCAAATAGTTTGTAGCCTTTCCTAATGCACTTCTTTGCTTGTAAAGTGGATATTTGCCTTGCAAAAACTTTCTTCAGTATTCCTTGAATCTTCACTAGATTCCCTCGGCTATCTGTACACAATATTGAATTTTGTAAGCACTCGAGCATGACATGGTGTTGTTTTAACCATTCCATGATGATAAGTATATCATACGATCCTAAGGGTAGGATGTTTAGGTTTACTTTAGTAGGAAAATCATTCAGGTTTACCTCGCAATATTTAACTACTTTTGAAACTTTCCATTTCGTACATGTGGCTAATTGCACCAGTCAAGGTTTATCATGTTTAACTTTTCCTAGTTTACATACATAAAAAATTTTAGGCAATCCATAGCTCCGCCAAGCACCGGGGTCAATCCGTATTGAAATAGAAGTGTTTAAGATCTTACCTTCTATCTCAACCATGGTATCGTGATGGTATGACTGTAGGCCATCCAAGGATGCATAAATCCACAGTGTTCCAGCTATGTCCTTTATCGTTGGTTCTTCTTGTAAGTTTTGAAATACCCCATTGGTCTTGTTCTTATAGTCTCAGGCATAATGAGGCCCTTGGAATTTCTAGAATTTAACTTGCAGCAGGGAAACATTGGCTCCCCTATTTGGTGTTGGCTTGTTAGCATTCAGAGCTAGTACATATGGCTTCGTACCTATTTTGTTCAAGTTCTTATTGGCTAGAAAACTATTTTTATGTTTTCTGTATGGTGGTGAGTTAAAACCTGGTTTGCGATTGTGTGAGAAGATCCTAGACTTGTATCTCCTTCTGTTAATGTTCTCTTTCCTCAGCTATCCATGCTCATAGAAAATCCTAGCTTTGTGTAAGGTGGTGTCAAATTTTTTAGGCATGTCAAATTCAATCCTTTCCTAAAAGTTGGGAGGATGATATCCTAAAAACAATTGTATTTTTACTTTCTTGTCCTTGATGTATGGTACATAATGCAACATATCCAAAAATATGTTAATAAAAGCATCCATAGTCATGGATCCCATACGTAATTCGTGAAACTCTTTCCCTTTTTTGTCAAAGAACCTTTCTGACATGTATTTCTCTTGAAAAATCTTATGAAAATTACTCCATCGTATTTCTCTTAACTCATATTTCTTGGTATGCTTCATGTCTCTCCACTATCTAGCTACTTTTCCATTTAAGTCATAGATGGCTAGACGATATTTCATTTCGCTAGAGTAGTTATGAACTTGGAGATATTTGCTCATACCTACAAGCCATTCCTCATCTTTGTCCCCTATTTTCATCTCTCCTTCATAGGTTGGGTCCTTTATTTTTCGGAACTCTCTCTGGATATTGTCATCATTTCTCAGTTTCTTTCTGCATGGAGAAAGAGAATATTCTCTAGAAAGACTGTGATAATATTCTTATGGAGGTTCAGGGGTATGTTCTTTTTTTCCTTATTCTCTCGGCATGCTGGTCCATTTATGATAAAATTATTTCTTGAAACTATTTGTGGAATGAGTGGGTTTTCCCTGTGGGATTCCTCCAGTCATGTTTCGCAGCAATGCTTCATTAATTACTTGTTGTTCCTTTCATTCATTCAGATTATCATCTCTGAAACTCTGTAAGTTTGCTTGGATAATTTGTATGGTTTTCATTATATCAGAAATTAGTTCCACTACCAGTTCTGCTTCCCGGGTGGGGATATTCAAATTTCCTTGTCGTCTATGTCCTATTCAGTGTTCATGATCTGAAGTGTTCTTTTAAAATCCCGCAATTGCAAAAAAATTTAATAAGAGGAAAAATTTCTATTAGTTAACAAATTTTAAAAACATACTTTATTTTCCTTGTAAAGAATGTCTGGTATGCCCATTTGGTCTCTTAGTGTTGAAATTGGGCTCTGATACCACATGTAATGTCCCCAAAATTTGAATTGTTTTTTTTATTAGGCTAGTCAATTACTACATGAACACGACATTATCTTAACTTATGCAGAATGTGTCGTACTTTGTTTTACTACACTGTATTGTCGTAAGTTGTTCTTACTTTCTTCTCTATGTTTTCTCGATGTGGTTATTAGTGTAATGCTATGTTGTCGTTATGTTTCTTAATATATGAGTTCAATCATTATGTATGTATATGTATGCATGTTATTTTGATTGATTACTCATTCATTATAAATTTTGATTACTGTTTTATGAATAATTATGACTTAACTTGTATTGTCAAGGGGTGGAGTGGCGCGACTTGTTTTCCTTGTAAAAACCCCTAAAAGGTACCTGTTTTTACTTGTTTCTATAGGGATTACTTAGTTCTTTTTGAACTAATGCATTTCTTTCTTTGTCTTGTGCAGGTGCACTTGACGATGGAAAACTGACTATAAAAGCGGAACAAAGAAATATTGCCCATGCGTCACTAGCACACAGTTTGGACGACGAATAGACTTATAGTCCTATCCTAGTGATTATTATTACACTCGTTAGTGTTATTTACATAAGGTTGGGTTACTATCCCTATGCTTGCACTTGTTACCATTATGGTTTTATAGTCTTATGACCTTGATTTAATTACTTTCGTACTTTAACATTCACATGGTATACAATGTATAGGGCTTATCATATTATAACATAGCCCTTGGATCATTAAAGTCTTTGTGTATAATTTTGAAAACATAACATGATCCATTCATGGCATGTTACATATGCCATGAACTATGGCTATACCCTAAGTATACGATACACATGTTGGGGTTTATGTATTGCATGGTGAGTAAATGTTGCACTGCATTGTGGGGTGACATGAAGTATATACTTTGGGTTTTGATTTTAAGTAATGGAGGCCAGGGTGGTGAAGTTGATGTGATTTGGAAAGCGTGGCTCTCAAGCTTAGGGCTTGGATTGACATGAAGGTTTTATTCATTTACGAAATGGCTGCATGAGCTCTGTCTTTGGTCTACACTGTGGCGTGGAGATTTGGAGGTTGGGTGCATTGGAAGGTATGTCTTACAATATGGTTTAACAATGTTTGTATTGCTATTTATTTTGGTATATCGACATAATCCTCATCTTGTCTTTGGTTTGTTGCAGGTTATAGGGTTCTAACAGCGTGGGTCGTGGGTCTCCCCAGTGGTCAACACATTACCCATTACGGGTAAGCTCTGCTGTAACAAGTCAAAACTCACTCCTTTCTCCTGTGTGGGTGTTGTGACAGAGCATGAATCTTGTCGTTGGTTGAATGCTTAGTTCGAGTTTTAATGGCTGCAAATGGAAAATGAACTGTTTGTAAAATTATGTAAAGCATCCATAGATGTGTTTATGACTTGGTGTTTTTGTTTGGGTTTAGCGCCTTCGGGCTGAGACTAATGTATTTTGGTTTTGTAAATGAATACTCTGTCAGTATTGTTGGCCATGGTGAATACTTATGGGCTCTGTGTTTTGTTAATATGTTTAAGTTTTGCTAATGGTGATAGCACCATTTCTTGCAATGGTGCATGGCCTTGGATACACAATTGTGTCCATTCTTATATTAGCTTATAATGGTTATTTTGTACAACATTTGCACACTATGTGTATCGTGGTTATGATTCTTAGTTTGGGCGCTAGTTTGACTCTGTGTAGAATTGTAATTATTTTTTTAAGTTCTTTATATAGATTGTTAACAACGTTGTTTTGGCCTTTGGATCCAAGCCATAGATGGAAATGGCATTCCCGCCATTTAGAGTAGCGACTGTGTAATGGAAGAATTGAAATGTCAATTTATGGTTTAAAACATGGATTGTAATTCTTACCTATGTATTTATTTTGAAGGGGCCGTGACTGTGTGTTTTACCCTATGAATGAATGTCATTGCTATTTGCTTAAAGTTGACAGAGGCATTAATGGGTTTATGATAGGGTTTATCATTTTGTATAACTGGTCGTGATCTATGTAATAGATACGGTGTTTCATTTGTATGTTGTGGTTCTTGTATGTGGTTATGTTGTGTTACAGCGTGTATGATTGATTCAGTAAATAATTGGGGAAATGTTGATAGAGCAATAGTTTCGGCTTTGTTTTATTCTTTAAAGCCATTGATTTTATTAGTGTGGTATGTGGAGATGATAACTGAATCGTTACAACGTTGGTTAAGGTTGATAGCGAATCCTACATGATTCGATGTGGTGATTTTTAAATGTATTATGGGTGAAATCCACAAGATTCGATCCCAGTTCACGATGTTTGTATAGTATATGTGTGTGAAATAACTTGTTTGGCCATTCATGCTCACAGGATTCGATCCTGTGACCTCTTTTCATTTATAAGCTATATTTTAATGAGTTATGTGTTTAGAATTATGGTTGAATTGTTATGTGGAAAATTTTCTTATGATATATGATTTGGATAAATGTATCTTATGGTTTAAATGTATAGCTTGGTTATTATGAATGAGGCCTTTAGGCCTACAGACCTTAGAGATATTTGATAGCTGGAATTTCTATTTGATTTAAGGTTTACTTATAAGTATGGGCATGATTTATTTATTTATAATGTGACTTCAGACCATTAGAGGTCTCGATGGACATAGTTTGACATTTATCTTATTATTTTGATTATCGTTTTGTTTATAATACACAATGGAATTATTTGTATTTAGGTTTTGTTTTAATATATTCTAATGTAGTGTGTTTTATAATTAGGTTCTAATGTTTTGTTTAGAGCTATAGATACTAGTTGGTCTATTTACTTTTAATTATAGGTCTGCTGGCAATATGAAATCTACCGGTAGAATCCAAATATAAATATATGTATAGGCTCTATTTTAAGTAGTTCTAGGTCTTGGAAAATAAATTTAACAACAGGAAGTAAATTATAGACAATAAATTAGAAATAAAACATAAACCCTTAAATTATAAAAAAGGAAATGAATTGCATAAATAAACCACAAAAAAACCCTTAAAAACTTGCTTAAGAAAATGAATCTCGGAAAATAACTATAGAAAAAAAACTTTTACATTCATAGAGAGGTTAAGAACTATAGAAAAGATGACCTATTTTATAGCATACATCTCCTACATAATCATTAATAATTTAACCTACTTCAAATGGTTAAACTTGTATAGTTTGTAGGGAAAAATCAAGAACCTCATACCTGCAAGATGAAGCTATTTCAAAGGCTAAAAACCTGGACACTCAAATACCCAACATTAACAAATTCATAGATAGATCTGAATTCTGTATAGATAACCGAATCACTTGAGAACTACCACATTCCACCCAACCATGACCGGGAACCGTTCATGTTTTTCAATCCGGACCTGGACCCCCGCCCCCCCCTCGAGCTTGTTCCTTGTTTTCCATGTTCTCAAAGAACTCTCTTGAGAATAATCAGGCATAATATCAATTACCAAAAAGATGGAAGATCCACAAGCCTCTCTTTGGCTTGGGTTTTTATACACAGACTTTTCAGTTAAATGGGTAGTTAAATCAAGAATCATTTGATTTCTTGATTTAACCATTCTATTTAATTCAGGTACTTTTAATATTTTAACTTAGGAACTTTTAACTAGTTCATATTTGGACTCTTGTAGGTATTTTAATATTTAATTATCTTTTAGTAATAATAATAATAATAATAGATGAAACCTTTCTTTATTTCTTATACTATTAATATTATTACTATGCTTACTCTTTATACATGTCATGTATAAAATATATACTTATATATATTATTTGTTAACACTTGTCTTTAGGTATCATATAACATGATCCCTAAACATAGAACACTTTCTTTATTAAGGTCATCAGGTAGGGGGTTATGTCTACTAGGCTAGGAAACTCTAAACATCCTTGCATGTTGGATTCCCTCGTATAACATGGTAGTTATTCAGTACTTGATGAGATACAGAAATTCAAAATTTCATTTAATCACTTGAAATAAGTTAGATGAGATCAATATTTCACTTGAGTCGCTTTCACTCAACATAATTAATTCTTTTCAGTAACCCCTCGTGCTTATCCAGAGCCCATACTCAACGCTAAAAAATAGGGAGTTGCAAACTTAGTGCAATTCCAGAGCTCCTCACTCAACACTAATGCTAGGATGTACTTGTAGGATACACCTAGGGATACAATGGCCAAGGATCCGATTTTCCAGAGCTTATGCCCAAAACCAACTTGGTAGGATCCAGGGATTATGCCCAACACTTCCAATTTATCTTTTCATGTGCTTCAGAGCTTCTTGCTCAACACAAAGGTTTTCATAACTCATGTGTTCCAGAGCTTCTTGCTGAACACAAACATAAACACTCATGTGTTCCAGAGCTTCTCGCACAACACAAACATTTAAATACTCATGTGCTCCAGAGCTCTTTGCTCAACACAAACCTTCTCATCAATCATGTGCTTCAAGGTCCACGCCCAATGCATAAAATCATACATAAAAATATATTTGTCTTACACCCAATATATCAAACAAATCATCATGTTCATATGTAGTGGGGTTCTAGACCCAATATACCAAATTAAAACATCAAAGTAACATCATAATCAATGGGGCTTATGCCCATAAGTGTTAGGTAAAAATTCGGGATATTACAAGTTCAGAGGCTAACAATCATATTGTTAGAAATCTCCAATCTACTTTTAATGTGATTCAGAAGACGTCTCACACTAAAGATCTTTGTGTGGCTCGTCATGTGTTATTAGAATCAGTTGTAAACAAGTCCACATAGCAACGTCGCCTTTTGTCACACACTTCTCATATACTTAAATTAAATATAAAAACTGTTAAGAATTACTATGTTATAAGAGAAAATCTTGAGACTCCAGGTGGAAACGATTGTTTGGCTTGTGTCGGCAGGTTGCCTGGCATCGAGATGTGAAGCTAATTGATGTTTTTTAGGACTTAGTACAAAACTTTTGGTATGATCATACCAGACCTTCATCTAACCAAAGGGATGTGCTAAAGCTGAGAAAATGTTCTACTGAACATGAACCCCATGTTAAACACTTCCTTGACATGACACAGACCAAACTCTATGAGTGATTCAGGAATGAACACACACAATTGAACCTGGGCCAAAGTTCCTTTGAGAAATGTAAACCATGGTACGTTCATATATGCATTGATCGGAACACATGTTGTTGTAGATACCATGTAGAATATGAATATTTTTATGACACGTATAAACATATATTTTGTGATTTGCATACTAATATTGAATAGGGCTGCAATGAATCCATAATTCCACCAAATGCATCAAGATATTTTATCAGCTACATCATGTGTCCAAGGCATGAAGGACAAAAATACTATGGAAAATCATGTTTATATGGGAATTGTTCCAGGTGCAGTAGGTTTTCTATTTTGAACTGTTGCATTCATGGAAGCGATGAACATCAATTTGGTAGTATGATCATGGAGATGTAGAGCTTTAAGTATGTAACCTATCAATCAGATAGTGCAAAGGAAAGTAAAAAGATTACATTGGTGAAGTCACAGGTGCAAATGATTATTGCATGTTTTTCTTCTTACACGTTCAGTTTCTACATATACATTCTTTAAAGGTCACATTCTAATACAGCTCTTGTTTTCATGGCAACAGGTACTGATATGTGATTTTTTGACAGATTTCTACAAGAAAACCGAGCATTATGTTTAGCATGTGCATGTAGCGCGATGGAGGGATGAGCAGTATAGAAAATGCAGGGATAAATTTCCCATTGGGACCGTATTGTCAATTGTGGATTTTGCAAAAAACTACAACCTTCAACCACAAAATAAAATTAAGAGTCAATACTACCATTCCAACCAAGTCAACATCATGGTACATATTACATATAGGCATGGCCCTGAGAGTAGCATTAACAACAGGATAATACAGAAGGAGAGAAACTTTTACATAAGTGATGATAGTTGCCATGATCTGCATTATGTGCAACATTGTTTTCAAATTTTCTATGATCAGCGAAAGGAGGGAGATATATAGATGGATCAGCATTGGATATGGTCATATGGTTGTGCGGGCGAGTTAAAAAATTCCCAAGTATTCTAATGGATGAGTATGTTGCATAAGACTTACAATGTGCCGCACATATGGAACTACTTTGAGATTGGGCACAACAAAGGTGAGCATGACAGGGCCGGTGCATGCATCAAGACCATACTATGAAGGGAGGATATGAGGTTTACTAGAAACACCCATATCAAAGATGCATAATCCATAGTTCAATGTTGCTCTTCAACAATGTCAGACCAAACTAAAGTGCAACATACATCAACAAGGGCATGAAGGGAAGTCAATAATTTTTGGCAAGAGGTTGACATAGATCGATCTCGTTCCTATAGTTGCGGAAAAATACAAGGAACATGTGGATTTCATTCGATTCGAAGCTCAAACAACCCCCTATTTGAAATATGGAAGCGGAAAATTGCTTGCTTTTGCAGCCCTTGTAGAATTGGTGATGGGATGAATGTGAATGCATGGATTGGGTTGATTATTGGGATCATGTGTCACTTGCATTAGACCCATGTGTAGTCATTGAAACAACCCACTTAGAGAAGGGTCAGTGAATGATTTTGATAGACTACGACCATATCTCAGATCTTGTACATTCAGGACACATATATGTAGTTGTTACCCTGAAAGACAATGAATGGGGCACGAATTATTGGTTGGAATGATGCTTTCGAGGTAATAAAATCCTGAACAGATCATTGATTGATGATGAATGCAATGCATTTCCTATTGGCTCGATGGTGGTCGAGGGTGAATATCTTACACTAGATGGGAATGTATTCGTGGATTATAGACCAGGTTCTATGGTCTATCACTTCACAAACTTGATTGTTGGCACAAACATACATCTACACACAATGTCAAATAAGAACTCAACCAAGGTACATTACATATTTCCTCATTCAGAGCACGAGAGATTGATGGAAACAATTAGCAACAGAGAGGATCCAGATGACTATATTGAATGAGATTGGGTAATTTCGCTTACACTCATATTACACTACCAAACTAGCCTAACATTCAAACACTCAATCCCTAAACATTCGAGAAATTCAATGAGATGACTATTTAGATCTATTAACCACTCCTCCTTTAACTTGCACAATGTAGTTAACCCTAGTTTGCAAAATCTGGCCTGGAGGCATGCCCGGGCCATGAGGAGTTGGGGGAGGAGGCCACCCTAGCCATAATCCTGTGCCACGATCCCAAAGAAACTGATGTTTCATGGATCGAAGCCCCGATCAATGTTCTATGGCGAGTTGCAGTAGGCCTGCAAAAGCCGTTCAAGGACGCGTGGGCCAATTCAAGGACGGGGTCCAAAAATCAAACCGGGTGGCAATTTCTGAGGTGTGTTTGGGCATGGCCTCCATGGGTAGGCTACCCATGGCCTCCTGACATAGGGTTTTGCAGGGACAATGCACCGTTTCCATGGTTGCATGGTGGTTATTGGTGCGAAACCCTAGTTTGCAAACTATGGCCTGAAGGCATGCCCGAGCAATGTAGAGTCGAGGGGGGGGGGGCAGGCCACCCTAGCCATATATCGTGCCACAATCCCAATGGAATCGATGGTTTATCGATAGAAGCCCCGGTATAGGTGATATTATACACTAACAATGACCAAATAATGAATTTATTTTTTGAAAAAAACCCCAAAAATAGCCAATTGGAGAAATTTCGCCCCTTAAAATTACCCTGGTCTGGATGCTCCTCTCAAGCGCACTTGTTGCGGGCATTGTTGAAACGACTCTTCGAGCACACCTCGTGATGCACTTATGAGCGTCTTGTCGAATGCACCTATGGACTCCCTGCCTGGAGCACATGCCTTCATGAGCGTTCTATTGTGGAGCGCTTTGTCTGACCGCTCCTTGATCACACCTCACCACGAACACTACTGGAATGTGTTTCTGCCGAACGCGTCATCTTCAGAGTGCACCTTGAGCACTTCTGCGGACGCTCCATTGAAGCCTACCGAAACACGCCTCTATGGGACGTTTTTCCAAAGCACTCCCCCAAGTGCACCTACTGAGCGCTTCGTTGGAACTATTGTCGAACGTGCTATTGGAATGCACCACTTTTGAATGCGTTTATCCGCAGAGCACTCACCATGAGCGCATCTCAAGCGCCTTTGCTGGACACGATACCAAGCCACCGAATGCACCTACTGTCGAGCGCTTTGCCAAAGCGCTCTTCTGAGCGTGCTTTATTTGAACGCCTTCCAACCTTCATCTGCCAAAGCACCCTCTGGTGGGCGCTAACCCTCAGAGCACCTCACCACACTCCCTAGCACGTTGCCTTAGCACACTCCCGAAACCATCTGCACTGGAGCTCATTCACCTTAGTGTGCTTGCTGAAGTCTGAAGAGCGTCGTGTTGTGGATGCTCCTCTATGGAGAGCGCCTCCCGAACGCTCGTTTGAGGAGCACCTACCAAGTTTGCTAGCTGCACAACTACGGCAACACATCTCTCATGAGCATTGTACGGAGCACCTCCCCTAAGGGAGCTCCTTAGTCCAAACTCCAAGTGACTTTCATCCGTCTCGTCTCTCCCTTAGCTAGCCTCCATGTTGCCTCTTTATAGAATTGGGCGCTCGTCTAATGTGGACCTTCATGCCCACTTAGCCTACTTGTCCAACTTGCCAACCTTGGAGCATTAACCATCATGAGCGTCGTTTTAGTCGACTCCCTCACCCAACCATCCAACAAATTGTTGAGTGGTGCCCATGACCCCCATGACATGTCCAACACTTAGTCAAATTTTGATCAAGTGTTCACCTGTGAGTGGCCCAATGGGCATTTCTCCAAGTGTCGGGGAACACCACCTTCATTAACGGAAGTGGCTCTAACAATTACAGTCTTTAATGTAAGTGGGTAGAAGTTTTTTATAAGAAGAAGTAGATTGTAATTAGATAAGCATACACACATAGAGAAGAAGAGAAGTGCAAAGTGCGAAGAAGAAAAAACTCTATAAAAAATTTGAAGCTCAAACTTTTGTGTTTTGTGAAAGTGTTGAAAGCCAAAACCTTGTAAAAAGTAAAACATCCTCTTAAATTTCCAAGTTTATATTTACCTTAAATTTCTAGCAAGCTCCGGAGAGGTTATGTACCTACCTCATTAAAAAAAAAAAAAGTTTAAATCACCGTAGAGAAATGATGGGACTGGTTGGACAGGGATAATTAAAAATGACCAATCTATGGGAAAACTAAAACCTAATAACCGTCGGAAAAAAAAACAGTTAACAACATTAACAATGAAAGCCAGCACAAATCCCACTCGAAAAAACCACGCTCTATCCCACCAATGATACTCTGCTACAACGCAAAAACCACGCTACACTCCTCTGGTTCCCATCGACGACTCCATAGCTCGGCTCCTTCCATCCATCTTGATAAGATTGATGATCTTATCAATCAGAGATATGAATCACCTCATCTGGTATATATTTTCTATGTATCTCTAATAGGAATGGTGATTATGCACCTGCTACCATTGTATTTGTTTCTTAGAGAATTTGTTGACCAGTGATTCGATAACCTTTTGAAGGACGGCAGTAGAGGTTAAGTCAAAATATTGGATCATATATTTGTCATGTTATAGTGGAAAAACAAAATTCTAATACGTGAGGATTTCTTAATGTCCAAATTCAATGCATTATCAGCTTTGATAATTGGAAATTACAAAATAATATTTCACAGGCAATGCATTTTAGGTCTAGGTGCAATGCATTTCAGGTCATTGTACCTAAACGTAAGGCTAATAGCAGTCCCTTCAAAGTTTATAAATACCCACATAGTTTCTTGAGTTCTCCTTCACCACATTACTTTGAAATTTCAGTTGTCGATCAGATCAGATCAAAGCAAAAGGAGAGTATTGATTCACTTCCGAAAATATGAGTAAACTTCAGAAGGCGTGGTTCTACAACGAATATGGATCCATAGACGTGCTGCAATTCGGGGAAATCCCTGTGCCAAAGCCGGTTCCAGGCCACCTTTTACTTCAAATCCGAGCTGCTGCTCTCAATCCTTCCGACGTTAGGAGGCGGGAGGGGGACGGCTTACTGAGAGGCGCGGATTCTGACTTCCCGGTATTGATATGCGTCGATTCGTCTATTTTTTTTGAATGGCCAATATCTATGTATATGTATATATTTGATTATGTAAATTTATAATGATTAAAATTTTAGATTTTGACTATGTTTTTGAATTTTGGTAGGAATATCAACAATTAGTATGTATTTGAAAGTGTAAATTTTAAAATAAAACTGGGTTTTTAAGTTAACACTTTAAATCCAGATCTCCAATAGTTAGTTTGTGTTATGTAGATTGTGCCCGGCCGTGATGCGGCAGGAGTGGTGGTGGAAGTTGGCAATGGCAATTTCAAGTTCAAGATTGGCGATCAGGTTTACACCAACATCCGTGACTCCAACACCCAGAAATTGACGGAAACCAGACCAACAAAGTGGGGGACACTCGCCCAGTACGCCTTAGTGGAGGAATACCTGGGGGCACAGAAGCCCACTAATTTATCGTTCGAGGAAGCGGCCAGCCTGCCCCTTGCGCTCCAGACTGTGCAACAGGCGTTCGATATAGCCAAATTTGAGAAGGGGAAGAGCGTGTTCATTGTGGGAGGAGCGGGTGGAGTGGGCAGCCTGGCAATTCAGCTGGCGAAGCATGTTTATGGAGCTTCCAGGATTGTTTCCACCGCTAGCACTGCTAAACTCCACTTTGTGAAAAGCCTCGGAGCAGATCTGGTAATCGATTACACCAAGCAGAGCTACGATCAGATCTCGGAGAAATTTGATTTCGTTTTTGACACCATAGGTCAGTCACTCACTCACTTCTCTTGGCTTCTAATGCAACTTCAGTAATGTAATATAATAGACTCTTTTATTTCATTTGCAGGGGATTCGTCCAAGTCTCATGTCGTGGCCAAAGAAGAAGCGAAAGTTGTAGACATAGCTAATATTCATCCTCATCCCAGAGCTGAATTTTTTGGTGTATCACCGAATGGGCATAAGCTAGAAAAGCTGCAGCCGTACATAGAGAATGGGAAGGTGAAACCCGTGATTGATCCGAAGAGCCCTTACTCATTCTCTCATGTTAAAGAGGCTTTCAAATATCTGGAAACCGGACGGGCCAAAGGAAAGATCGTCATTTCGCCCATTGAATAAGACCACGATTAGATGCATTTGGGGGATGGGCAGGCAAGAGGAGATCGTCATTTCGCCAATCATAAAAGAACATTATATGCATTTGTTTTTATTGTTTAGGGTACTGATGCATTTCATTACTCTTTTTCTTCTAAAAGCGTAAAAATACATTTTGCTCAGGAACAACTAAATAGTATTGTCGCTGTAATTGTAATTGAATACGTTATATAGAGTGTCGATGTATATCTATGTGCACGATTAGATAAATTGATATATATGTTTAATCAATAAATTAATAAAAAATAATATGTTTCGTCATCATTTAATTATGAATATTGATAATAAAAGAACTGAAAATTATAGGTTATGAGCGTGTTTATTGATTTTAGAAGTCCCTTTTATAGGGGAATCGAGCATATCGGCTTACATAGATGATAGATCATAAATTTAATTATAGATTTATAATTTATGGTTTTTGATAAACATATTTATAATAGAAAAGGCATAACAACATAGGTGTATGTATCATAAATTTAATTATGGTTTTATGGTTTTTGATAAACATATTTATAATAAAAAAATAATAACAATAACAACATAGATGTATGTATCATAAATTTAATTATGGATTTATGGTTTTTGATAAACATATTTATAATAAAAAATAATAACAGCATAGATGTATATATTATAAATTTAATTATGGATTTATGGTTTATGGTTTTTGATAAACATATCTATAATAAAAAAAACATAACAAAGGTAGACGTATATATCATAAATTTAATTATAGATTTATGGTTTATGGTTTTTGATAAACATATCTATAATAGAAAAAGTAGAACAAAATGACAATATATTTTTCATAAAAAGAATATGGTATGAGATTCACAAATACATAAATGCATATATCATCTATGTTACCACAAACTAGAAAGGGATAACATGGGTTAGCACATATAAGAAAGAGAAGAGAGAAAATACTTTAATAACATAAATTAAAGTTAAATCTAAAAATAAACTAAAAGATTAAATGTAAAAATAAACTAAAAAGCTTTTAATATCGTTGACTAACATCAATCAAAAGCTCTACACATGAATTCCTTCTTATCATGCCATTTTATATCCAATCTCAATTGAAACCTTCAATTCATACAGTTTACAAAATTACAAATCCTTTACTTATTGAGAAAACATGATACTAAAATCTTCTATAGGTAAATCTTAAAGCCTGGAAAAGCAAAGAAAAATCAACCCAATAATTGGTCTTAAACACAAAGCCTACCTCCCATAACCTTAATACAAAAGTCTATATTAATCTCACTTCAATTGACCGTTCCACTTCAACCATGTATGCTTCAAACAACATTAGATTACCTTCCCCATTACCTTAATAAATAATAATAAATAGCTATTAATTGTTTTAAAAATTTTAAGAAGAAAAATTAAAAGTGAGTAAACATTAATTTCATTTTAATCTAGTGTGTTTTGCCTAGCCAAGAGGATATGCTCCTCTTTGATATGCTATATGGTACCACATATGTTTTTGGCTCTGCTTTTGGATATCAGGATTCATTGATAGGAGTAATTTCGATAGCACTATGAAAATAAATGCTTGTGTTATGGGCTGGTGCAAGCTAATGCTTGTCACTTATGACGCGTTTGTTGCAATGGGCTTTTGGGAAAACAGAAATATGAAAGTCAAAAAGAAATATTAGAGGTACCTACATAACTTTTTGGAATATGGTGTAAGAATATGAAACATGGACAATTGGATTACCTTCCGGAATATATAACTTTTATTTATGGAAACTAAGCATAAATCCCCAAAAACGAGGTTCTTCTAAGGTTGGTATGTTATATTTTTCCCCCAAAATAATGAATATGTTTGCGTTGGTCCACTCGTTTTGTGTGCAAATGGTGGAATTTTGTGAAAAAAATTATATAGAGTTGTAGATAATAGGTGTGTCTAGTGGAGCATTATTTTTCCATTTTTATTTATGTTATATTTTTAAGTTTTCAAAATAAGGAAGTTAGTGACGCCCTAAAATGACAAGGTTCACCGTTGGTCCACCACATCTTGGTCTTAACATAGTCAATGAACGATATATTTTTTTAGGATGTAGGTCTTTGTGTCTTCTTATGCGGGTTATTTTCCTTTTTCTAAATAGGTGAGCCAATCAAAAGTTATAGCAAAAGAAAATAGCCTACCTTTTTTGTTAAATTGACTTTAGTCCATTTAAAATTAAATAAAAAATAGAAAAAGATAATAGATTTAAATAAAAATTACATATTCAGAATCTACAAACAGAGTTACACAAGTGTGTGAATTTTCATTAACAGTGAACAAGCGTGGCATATGGAAAATCATGCACGGAATAGGAGAAGTGGTACAAAACAAGTTTTTATGCAGCATCCCATCTTGCATCCAATATTACATCTAGTTTTACATCCAATGTTTCATCCCATCTTACATCCAATATGGTGTCTTGTTTAAAGTTTTTATTTGCACCAAGTGTTGCTTCCAATTTTGCACCCCGTTATGCCTGGTTTTATGTCCATCGATACACCATATTTTGTCATCAATTTAATGTCCAATTTTACATCTAGTTAGGAGTCCACTTTTGCATCTACTGCTGCATCTAGTTTTGGGCCTATTATTGCATCTAGTTTCAAGTCATTAATTGTGTTTAGTGTTGAGTCTTTTTTTGCATCCAATTTTGCGTTTAGTGTGACATCCATTTTTGTGTCCACATTTGCGCTTGCCGTAACATCCACTTTTGCATCCACTTTTACATCATGTTTTGAAATTAGTGTTGTGTCTAATATTGCATCCATCTTGCACTACTAAATTTTTTACCTTTAGAAATACATTGCAATATCATTAGGGCATGGAGGAATCGAACCACCAACCTCCTGCTTGTAAGGCAGATGCTCTTCCATTGAGTTAGCACACTTTAAGAATTTGGGAACCTAATATACAGAGTTCTCTATAATGGTAAAAAATATCAATACATGTCTTTAAGTATCTAATGGTTGGAAAATGATGATAGATTGTATAAGTTCATAAGATATAATGAAGCAAGTTATGAAAACCATGCAGATATCTTAAAGTTGGCCAATTTCTGCAACTCTCACCTGAAATTCAAATAGATCAATTGTTTTTGTAGGCCTCTCTTGAACAATCACTTGGAAAAAATCCACGTTGTTTTAGCTCGATTGTTTTTATTGAAGAGGACATTAATCGAACACCAAAGGACATGGCCATTAAAGGAGAATCTTGAATGAAAAAAATATTTCCTATGGAGCTTGGATTCGATGGAATTATGGGCCTTCCATATGCTCTCATTTACAAAAATACTTGTTAGCTATGCATGATTTTCATGTAGTATCTACACATTGTTATTTATCTCGGATTTAATACCAAGGGAAGAACCTTGAAGATTTTAATTTCTAAGGAGTATTGTCGAGGCTTCGTTTCCATCAACAACTTAAATTAACCACTTATCTCACCTTGATTTGGGTGCAAATGGATCTATCCCTCCCTAGTCCTTTGGAAAGCAATAAAAGTTCTAGTTCACATGGTGAAAACTTGTTTTAACTTAAGCATTTTCCCAAAGGAAATTTCTAAGGAGGATTTCCGTTCTTTGGTCATCACTCTAGGAACATAAGGAGTGAAAACATGCATGACTATTAACACTTTGTTGCAAATATGGAACATAGTAGATAAAGAAAATGACCTAATAATTCATTTTTTAATTTTTCCTCCATTTCTCTAGATCACCCTATCCCAAAATTCCTTGGGGGTAGTCTTAAAATCAAAGGGGATGCTTAGGAACTTGAAGATCTTGTTTGTGTCCAATTTCAAGACCAACCTTGTGTTATCCAATTAAGCAATTTATGTTGACTCCAACCATAGGATTGAGTTTTTTCCTTCTTGATTTTGGATCTATTGGTATTGCATAAAATTTGAATGCAATCTAGTGTGTTATATAATGAGTACTTCTTCATTAATAACAAGAAGGAATCTTCAACAGAGTGGCCACTAGCCAGTTTCCTAGCCATGAGGACTAAGTAATGAGATACATTTAATCAATTAGAGGGCCATTCTATTATAAATAAGATAGGCAATGGCTTTAACTGCAATCACACACAAGGTGGGGGTTACGAGCCTACCCTTCTTAATTGATATGAAATGAACATTTTCTTCATATTTCACTCAATCGATGGTGAGACAAGACCCTAAAAACAATTTCTCACACATTTCTGGTATTTTCCAAAAATAAGAACCTAAAGCATGAGAAGGATAACACGGGGACTTCACTTAGTGAACCTCTCACATAGCATGTGAGATCATGGGATATTAAATAATACCCTTAATTTCGAGAGATATTGAACCAAACTCTTTTTGTTGAAACCCCCTCACAATACTTAAAACCTCCTCCCCACCCCTTTTTATGCCTCAATACTTATAAACCACCCTACCCACCCCCACCTTAAACCCCTCATCCCCCCAATACTTGCAATATATTGGTTCAATTTTTGATAATTTTAAAACCCACAATATGAACTAACATGATAGGATATTGGCCAACAAGTGAAGCCCCCATGAAGGATAAAAGGCCAGTCTCTCATATCATCTAGGATAAAGGGTTATTCTTTCACATATTGCTTCTATAAAGGCCATTTCCTCTATCGATTTAATATAAAGCAAATAGAAGAAGCAATGGTTGAATAAGAACCACAAATAGTGGGTGCAAAGGAATTTGAACCAATTGATCGAGCAACAATGGTATTTTCAAAAGCCATTACTTTTCCCAATGCCCCTTTAAACCCCAACATCCCTTCACCTGGTTACAAATCAATATTGAGAAACCGTGCTTTTTTTAGAACTTCTTCCCATCCCAAATTTGTAGTACATACAAGCATTTTCCTACTTATTGACTCAGCAAAGGCTACTTCCCTTTGTGTGGTTCCATCTCCCCTACCAAAAAATGTGATTCATGCCATTATGGTGCCACGCATTCCAAATGTTGATTGATATTGCCCCCTTAGGAAATCTATTTAGTCTGCACACTCATTTATGGGATTGTATGGTCCTGCATAATACTTATAGCTAAATGGAGTCAAAATCATGTGTGTGTGTGTGTGTGTGTGTGTGTGTCTGTATACGAGGAATTTGTATGACTTGTTTACTAAGTTGATTTAAACAGTTTACCCCATAGAGGCATCATCATTATGAACAAAATAAAAGGACTCAAGCATGGTATAGCATAGAAAATAATACCTACCTTGCCAAAAATTAGATAGAGACCCTACAAGGGTGGATGAGGACTTTGCACTTGATCATGAATCTGGAACCACACAAATTAAAACTACAATTAAAAGGGATCTTGAGCAAGGTGTTGGCTCCAAATCTAGTTTGACCTTTATCATCAATATTGATCTAATTAAACCTTGACGAATTATTCCCATCTAACTGGTTTTCCAAATCATAGTCCTGGACTCCATTACCTAAGACGACCTTCTTCCTTAACAATGCATCATAACCCAGATCACTGGAACTAGAAAGTTAAGTTACAAAATATTTGGAAGTGACTCCTTGAATCCCATAGTTGTTATTGTTATTATCAAGTTCAACCTTTTAGGAAACTCGCCTGTTAGCACTCAAATTTACCTTGTCAAATTTTTTTCTCCAAATTCCAAGATTTTTCAACACTTTTGCTAGTTTGTATAAAGGAATGACACTACATAATGTCCACGAAAGCTAGTGTTCATGGGTAGCCAAGTTGTCACTATATTGGGAAACTCTCGCCATCTTGTTGCCATCTTCATTCTTGTTGTGTAGAGTTGGTTATCCTCTCGTCACATTAGTGGTTCCTTTCGGTGAAATCCTACTTTGCTTCCTGTAGAAATTTTTCGTCTCATCATTGTGCCACATTGAAATTAAGCCAAACATTTAAAAAAAAAAATTAATAATAAAAGAAAATATAAATTTTTATTTATTTATTTATATAAAATAATATGTTTACTTTGGTTATAAATGTGAAAAATATAAAGAAAAATTAATAACAAAAAAAATATAAATTATTTTATTTTATTTATTTAAAATAATATGTTTACTTGTGTTATAAACGTTTGGTTGCATAAACTAAAATTTTTCACCCACATTTTAATTTAAATAATATGTTTACTTTTGTTATAGATGCGTGGTTCTATAAACTAAAGTTTTTCACCCACCCATATTTTATTTTAAATAATATGTTTACTTTTGTTATAGATGTGTGGTCCCATAAACTAAAGTTTTTCACCCATAATTTTTTGTAGTGGATTTTTTTACCCATAATTTTATGATTTAAAATAATATGTTTTTTTCTTATAAATATTTGGTTCCATAAACTAAAGTTTTTCATCTATGTTTTGTTTATTTTTGTTATAGATATCTCGTTCCATAAACTAAAGTTTTTCATTCATAATTTTTGAAATGGATTCTTTTACTCATAATTTTATGATTTAAAATAATATGTTTATTTCTATTATAAATATTTGGTTACATAAATTAAAGTTTTTCATCTATGTTTTATTTAAATAATCTGTTTACTTTTGTTATAGATGTCTGGTTCCATAAACTAAAGTTTTTCACCCATAATTTTATGTAATAGATTTTTTTACCCATAATTTTATGATTTAAAATAATGTGATTACTTCCTTATAAATATTTACTTTCATAAACTAAAACTTTTCATCTATATTTTTATTTTAAATAATAGGTTTACTTTTGTTATGTAATAAATTTTTTTTACCCATAATTTTATGATTTAAAATAATATGATTACTTCTGTTATAAATATTTACTTTCATAAACTAAAACTTCTCATCTATATTTTTATTTTAAATAATAGGTTTACTTTTGTTATAAATGTCTAGTTCCATAAATTAATGTTTTCACCCATAAGTTTAAATAATAGGTTTACTTTTGTTATAAATGTGTGGTTCTATAAACTAACTTTTTCACCCATAAGTTTATCATCTATATTTTTATTTTAAATAATAGGTTTACTTTTGTTATAAATGTCTGGTTCCATAAATTAATGTTTTCACCCATAAGTTTAAATAATAGGTTTACTTTTGTTATAAATGTCTCGTTACATAAACTAACGTTTTCACCCATAAGTTTATGTAGTGCATTTTGAATAGTATGTAGTGCATCCATAAGTTTATGTAGTGCATTTTGAATAGGTTTACTTTTGTTATAAATGTCTGGTTACATAAACTAACGTTTTCACCCATAAGTTTATGTAGTGCATTTTGAGTAGGTTTACTTTTGTTATAAAAGTCTGGTTACAAAAAATAACGTTTTCACCCATAAGTTTACGTAGTGCATTTTGAATAGTATGTAGTGCATTTTGAATAATATGTAGTGCATTTTGAATAGGTTTACTTTTGTTATAAAAGTCTGGTTACATAAACTAACGTTTTCACCCATAAGTTTATACCCATAAGTTTATGTAGTGGATTTTTACCCAAATGAATGGCTAACGTTTTCACCCATAAGTTTATGTAGTGGATTTTTACCCAAATAAATGGCTATTTTGTCCTTTCTCAAGCCACGTCAAGTTTGCCGTTATCTTTAACTACCTAGTCAAAGAGTCAGCGAAGCTACATAAGGAACCAAGAGAGAGCACAAGAAGCATAAGAATTGCACAAAGATCGGGCAACCAGATGAAAAAGCACCTGCCAATGAAAAGGGAGAGACGGGTGTTGTAAACAATTTTCCAGAAGATTTTTTTTTAAGTTGGAGATGAATTAGATGTCAGTGATGGCATGGTGTGTTAGTCAANCCCCTGCCAATGAAAAGGGAGAGACGGGTGTTGTAAACAATTTTCCAGAAGATTTTTTTTTAAGTTGGAGATGAATTAGATGTCAGTGATGGCATGGTGTGTTAGTCAATGGGGAAATTCCAAGTCAAAGTTTTTAGTGTTCTCAAAAGTATAAGCTTGTGCATTTTATATTGCTGGTAAATTGGGTTGTTTTAAAAGTCAACTTCGAGTTCATCAACAAATACCATGAAAGGTCAAGTTTTGAAGCAAGCCCAATGTCATTGTGTTGAAGCTATCAAAGAGTAGACAGATGAAGATAGTGTACTACTATGTCTGAGTTCATCTGCAAAAATAGTCTCCATGAGTGACAAGCTTCACTGAAGAATCTGCAAAATTACAATCTCTTATAAAGTTTCATCCAAGCTAACTATCAAATGCTATGCATCCAACAGCAAAGGAGAGTTCATGAGTCATCGTTGGTAAGAAGAACTTCAGGTACGCCGAGGAGACGCCAGATGGATTTTACACTGTTAAGTCTCAAATACCAGATATGCTCATCATGAAAACGTCCAGCAAGACACTAAATTTCAAAGGGTAAAAATGCCAGCATCAAAGCCAAATTACCCAGTCAACTTGTATGATTGCCAACGAAAAATATTAAGATTGTTGAAGGGTGTGTTCCTGTGAATTATAAATTGCTTAATCATGTGTGCCAACAAGCAACATTAAGCCATTGGGCGCCAACAATGCTCGAGCTTAAAAGCAAGTTTCATGGGTAACACTCACATTTATAGCCAATTTGAGGAGCATGGGAGCGTTATAGAAAATAAGGGAAGGATTGTTAATTCAGAGGAAACCAATGTTCTTTCTTCTAGTGCACATGGTCTTGCAAAATTCAATGATGGCAATTGAGAATGGGATATTGCTCCCAATTCATTTTCTTCTTCCCGATATCAACATGCAACTTCATGCATTTGATGGAACCCTTGAAAGGGAGAATAAAAAATTGCAAGATGCAGCTTCATGCATTTGATGGAACTCTTGAAAGGGAGAATAAAAAATTGCAAGAGAGTTCAACAAAATTCATATCTATCCATCAATCAAATCCATTACTCCTTTCATTATATTATGGGTAACTCTTCCTTTTGAATTTGCAGGTGCTTTCCAATATTTGTTGTGCAAGTACGTTCCCCTTCCCTTATTCTTGTCTCTTTGATTTGTCATTTCAGCTCCAATCTTGTCATACTTTAGTTGTTGTTTCAGTTCAAATTTGTAATTTACGATAGTAGTGTGTCAACCCACATCCAAGCACACTAGATATGCCACACATAGCAATGGTATAAACCATGGCCTACCAATATAGGGATCCAACAGAATTAAAAAGAAAGTCCAAATAAAACAAAATTTCTCAATTGCCTCGTGTATTACATTGTTTTTTTGTTTTGTACTCCAAGTTCGGTCGAGAACCAAGGTATGTAAGAAAAATGTACCAACACCCATACCATTAATAGGAGAGAGAGTGGGAGGAGGAAGACCGCGAGGCAATAATATCATACTTAGAAGGTGTACCAATACTATCAACAATAGAAGAGTAGCATTGTCATATACAAGCCTCAATCTTTGTCTCTTAACTCTTGAAGCTAAGATAGATATGAAATTGGCTTTGATGAGTACATGGGGGCTTCACTTGTTGACCAATATCCTATCACGTTAGTTCATATTGTGGGTTTGAAAATTATTAAAAATTGAACCAATATATTGCAGGTATTAGGGGGATGAGGGGTTTAAAGTGGGGGTGGGTAGGGTGGTTTATAAGGATTGAGGTATAAAAAGGGGTGGGGAGGAGGTTTTAAGTATTGGGAGGGGGTTTCAACAAAAAGAGTTTGGGTCAATATCTCTGGAAATTAAGGGTATTATTTAGTATCCCACGATCGCACGTGCTATGTGAAATGTTCACTAAGTGAAGTCCCTGTGGATGAGTAACTCCTATCATAGAAAACGTTTCTGGAAAAGTTATGTTTCAAATAGTTATTGGATTTTATCTCCACCACGGTCTATAGAAAATGACCAGTAAAGTTTTCTTCATTCATTTTTAGATGTTCTAACTGCTAAGAATCATGAGGAAAATGGTTTACATTTAGTTTTTGCTTTATGGGGAATAATGCCCAAAAACACAGAAATTCCTCAAAATACCTTCTATGATATTACCACGTTGTCATTGCTTTTCTCGTTGCTCGGTTGGAGATTAACTACTTTATTGCTTGGCATTATGTTGTAGAGAGGTGCCAAGCCAAAACCCAAAGTTGTAGGATGGTTCCATCATAGGAACCCCCAGTTGCAAGGTTGTGAGAGCAATAATAAGTAAACCCCCCATAAAAAATTATGAAGTAAATGGAGAACAGTTTAAGGTTGAAGTAGAGAAGAGTTAGGATCCATGTTGCAACAGATAAGATCACAGTTGAATCAAGAGACCCACAAATCAATGTTAGAAGGGAAACGAACAGCGAAAAACCCATAGTCATTAATGTTCCATGACAAGATTAAGGTCGGAAGGCCACAACACAATATGGGAAATGAAGTGGGGGCAATATAAAAGTAACAATATTTTGTAATACAGGTCTGGGGATTAAATTTTTGTTTATAGTGCTCCTTGTGTAGAGTATGTGTTGTGTTGCTATTATTGCTAGTATTATATTGATTTTTGGCTTTGCAAAAGAATATAAGGAAAATGCGCATTAATCATGTTTTTAACACCCTCGGAAATAGTAAAACCTTTATACTACAGGATAAAATCACTTTAATAACAAATCCACAATTATAGAGATCGCAAGCATACAAGATTTTAGATTATCTATATCATTGTCCCTTGTCCCTTTGTCAATACTCATATGCAAAGATATGTATTTATTTTCCAAGATGTATTTTTTTTTTTCTAGGCTATGCTCCCATCGATGAAAAAAAAATAGCTTATAACAATCCTTCACTCTGTTACATTCCAAAAAAGTAACCAAGATTTATCAATGATTTGCAGTTTTGCTGAGTGAAATTTCTTGATAACAAATCTAGTTAATATTGAATTATTTTGGAAGATTTACCATGTGTGTATATAATGTAAATAATCAAGCAAGAGACAATATATTACTTAAATGACATCATAGATTGTTTCCTAATGTAAGAACAAGTTAAAAAAGGAATATTCAACATAAAAATGAACAAAAATCTAGACAAATCAATTGAACAAAAGACATACCTTTTAGAGAACACATCTACATACATTTCATATGCCCATTTGAAACGGAACTATGTTGCCTCATTCCGTGCATGCTGGACCAATGATATGGCATCAACTGCAATGAGGGGAAACCATCTGAGTTTTAATAATCCACTTTACCTAGACCAATTTCTGAAAACTCTTTGAAAACCTTCAAATTACACATGTATCCTTGTTATTAATATGGTCTGAAATGTTTAAATGAAATATTGTTCATCTTGGTGAACCAAATCATTTTTGAGCCGAGAGGCTCTCTACAGCCCAGTATGGGGGAGATCTTGTAACGTTACGTAACGGGGGAGATCTTGTAATGTTACGTAACGTTACATAATGTTACGTTATTTTTATTAATAAAAAAATAGATTTTTTAATTATAAAACAAAATAAATGTCGGCGAGAAAAACAACCTAATATGGGGGAGATGTTGTAATCTTCCTACCTAACAAAACAATAAAAAAGTAAAAAATTAAAAATTTAATTATCCCCCCAAAAATGTGGATCATAAAAAAAACACAATATGGGGGAGATGTTATAATGTTCCTACATAACAAAATAATAAAAAAATAAAAATTGAATTATTTGCAAAAAAGTGTTGGCCTTTTAAACAACCCATGGTTTTATTGTATATGGTTTAGGAGGACCGTGCACATGGTTTTAAAACCATGTGCAAGGCCTCCTAAAAAAACCCATGGCTTTATCATACATGGTTTAGGAGGGCCTTGCAAATAGTTTTAAGACCATGTGCAAGGCCTCCTAAACAACCCATGGTTTTAGGAGGGCCTTGCATATGGTTGTAAAACCATTTATGGGGAGATGTTGTAATGTTCGTTCATAACAAAATAAAAAATAATATTAAATATTATATTTTGGCCATATATAATATTAAATATTAATAATAAATGTATTATATGTTGACCTTAAATAAAAAGATGTGTCTTTTGGTTTGAATCAAATCAATGGTATATATAGGACACACCAAAGTTGATAGCTCATTGAGTGTAATACTTAAGAAGAGGTTTACACCTAGAGAGATTTGATCCCTCTCGGCTCTTGATAGAGCCTAGGATTTGGATCTACGCTGGTTATCCAATAAATCCAAATCCTTCCAAACTAAATGGTGAGATCTTTAACCTATCAGATGAGATGTTATTATGACATCTTTCCAGATACTTAATCCCACACATAGACTAGCTTCATCTATTGCCCTCATTACCGAAATCTATTCTAACATAGAATTATTGAAATTAAAAGCGATATTTCCAGAGTGGCGTTATCTGATACAATTATTGCAACAATATACAATAAAAAAACTTATAGAAACAATAAGAAAGACACACTAAACTATGTAACACCCCGGTTTTGACCCAGTTTGCATTAAATGTATATGATGTATATATTGTAATTAATCGTGGTGTGGAGCTAAAGGAAAAAGCCCCACCATTAATTTGGTTGTTTTATGTTTCAACGATTGAAATCGTTGCCGATGGTATATCGTGCTATCTGGCACATATTAATTTTGGCATCATGTAATTATGCATTTTAATTAAAATGAACCCCAACCAGCTATGTCAATGCAACCATAATGAAAAGGGCATGATTTTCCTAAGGATAAGGAGGGGGGATTATTAAACCTTGAGCCAATGGGGAAAAGCCAAGTGTTAGCTGTTAAACCCATTTAGTTGTCACCCACCCTTTTGACTTACTCACCTTCCCTTATCTCAATCAGTCAACTACCACATTAAAACCTTTGATGTTAGTTGGGTAGTTACTGCTAGGCAGTGGTGTGTGGCACGACTCTCAGTCCTTGCCCACATGCACACTCCACTAGTAGACTCGTTCACCCTCATGTGGGAAGGAAGAGAGGGGATGACCCCATTCTGGCATTCTTTACCATCCTCATGTAGTCACTCAGTTTTCATGCGTGCAGGTAGCGTCTGGTTCAGTCTTCGTTTTCCCAATTTTGGGCTGTGTGTGTGCATTTTCCATACCAGATTTGTGGTTCTCTGTATATGTTACCTTGTCCATGCTGAGAGTCTAATCTCCTCTTCCAATTTTGGGTTATGTAATTCTCGTTGCTTCAGTGGTGAGATCGGAGCTGGTGTTTTCCCCATGATTTTGGTTGCTGTGGGTTCATTTACATTTTTGGGTTGCTGTGGGTTCTTATTGAGTCATTTTGGCCACGATAGGGCTAAGAATGACTCAGGAATTGAATTTCCCAGTCAGGGCTGCATATTACCCAAATTGTCACCTTGGTCGTTCTGCGGTGTTTGATTTTCTTCCCCAAAGTTGTGAATCGATTGTTTTGTTGTGTGCATGCATGGTTGGTCTTTGGACTGTGTTGGAGTGGGAATGAAGGCTTGGTATGCTTGATAAACCTGGTGTGTTTGGGAGCCACATAGACAAAGCTAGGGGGCTCGCTTTCTTCTCCACAACCCCTAAATAGCACTCGAAGACAAGTCAGGGCTTGAGGGACTGTGTAGTAGAGAAGGGATTGATTCCTTGTGTTGGGTGTGTGTGGGTGTCCTAGAAGTCGGGCTATTTCTAGTGTAGGTGTCCTTAGCTCTTTAATGAGCCCACCAGCTTAGCATTCAGGTTTTCCTAGCTCCCTGATGGCCGGATAAACCCAACTGTGTTGGCTTGGCTGATTTGTGTATATTTGGCTATGTGTGAGCCTGCTTAGTTCCTTATTCCTTGGGGAATCATGCCCAGCTCGGGGGTAGCAATGTTACTGAGAGATTAAGGAGTACACATGCCTATGGTTGGGTGGAACATTGCAACGACGTAGCTAGTTGCGGGACAAGTTCATCATAAGATAAGTATTCTTGTGTTCAATCTATGCAATCATATTTGATGTTTAATGAATTATGATGGACATGATGAATGCCTGAATGTATGTTTTTCTTCTGCTGTATCCTAAATAATTATGCATCTATGCATGTTTTACTTCAAAGCATTTCAGTTTCTATGTATATACATGTTCATGGGGCTAGTTTCCATAAAGAAAAATCATTTTATAAAATGCAGCGTGGACACTTCCACCCAAGTGTTAACATGTTTCCATAACCATCTTCCACTAACATTTAGCAAGAAAATAGGTTTACTAAACCTTTTCTTTGTGCAATAACTAGATAAGATTATTGCCGCACTTTCTTATTTCAAGCTTTAAAATAAATAGTGATAGAAAATCTAGATGACATCATGCTGAGGAAAGGGTAAGCAAGGAGACACAAAAAACAATCATACCAACAATACTTGTTTCTAACAACCCAATGAATTTTCTAATTGGACAACGATTGGTCATGCTAGTCTAATAAAGTATCTTGTCCTGCAAACAACATACAAAAGGTTAACCCCAAAAACGGTAGGGATGAACAACGTATAAATAGTTAAAATTACAATAAAGTAGTTTCTTCTATTTCCCAAAACATGTCCACAACACTTTGGCACTTTTTTCTTTGTAACAATGCAAATCAAAACCCTTCTGTGCACACTTATGTATGTGATTCCTGCAGCCTTCACTGATTTGAAAGAATATCATGAAACTAGAGCATCAATATCAATATCAGATTCAAATTTCTCTGCTCTAAAACCTACAAAACTACAAAACAAACAGGTTTAGGACCATTCCCACCTATGTTACCAGAAATGGAAACTGAGCTTCAGTTAACATTACGAAAAATCAGGTTTCCGGGAATTAAGAAATAAAGTGAACCCACCCCCTCCCAGTGTATATTACGCATATAAAATTGATTTTAATATACTAATGTAATGTCAAGATGGCAACAGGAATAGGAATCCGACATAAAATAGGTTTCTTAACCAAATTTCCAATATCATAGACTCCTAGTGGAAATTTAAGATAAAATTATGTAATAGGGCATTACATCATCCATCTAGCACACCATGGCAAGCGATCACCATATTAATTTCCCATTAACGACTTCAGAAATTGTATTTCCAGAGATAAAATCTTCAACATGGAAACCTCATCCCGGAGGGTATTCTCAATGGTAGGTTATATTTAACATGATGAACCCAAGTAGTAATTTTGCAGGAAAACGACTAATGGGAAGGGGTTACATGATAACTTAACATAACCTAGAACTTTAATTTCCATGGATCGAGTGAAGAGATGAACTCACCAACTTGGTACAGTCGACCTTCTGGTGAAAATATGGTGATTTGTAGTTCATATCCATCTCCAGTGCCACGACTCATTGTGAGAAAATATGGTAAATCCTCACAGTTCAAATCTCAAACCCTAAGTGACAGGAAAATAAGAAAATATGGTAAATCCTCGAAGTTCAAATCTCAAACCCTAAGTGACAGGAAAATGAGGAAATATGGTAAATCCTCGAAGTTCAAATCTCAAACCCTAAGTGACAGGAAAATGCAGCAGAGAAAGCACGAGATTTTTTTCTTCTTCTTCCCTATGCCAAAGTTGAAACCAAACTATAATGTCGAGAACAATGATGAAATTTAATTTAATTTTTTCCTATCAGTCTAAATGTTTTTCATGTTTTGATTTTTTTTCCTTGTCAAACATGAAAAATAACTATTCAACAATGAAGTAGTTTTATTAAAAAAAAGTACATTTCAATAATAATGTTTTTTTATTAAAGAAAAAATGGCACAAAGTTGGTGAGGGGACCTTAGATTGGGATAGCTCTAGGCCAATATAATAAGGACAGGAGAAATGGAATGACAGAAAATCCATCCCCATTGAAGGAAAAATCACCCACCTACTTTTGAATCAAACATGAAAGCTTCAATCAAGTGGTAAAAAATTATTTGTTATTACATACATAATAACAAACACCCACTCTAGGTCACTTATCTAGGCATAGACAAATCTTAACATGCATATTAATAAAAATTAATGACGGATTGAAAAAAAAATAACCATAAAAAATACGTTCTAGAGAATTTTTGCTTATTCTTTGAGACGGTTTGTTAAATTTTTTAGGAGTATTAGACAAAAACTAATGCCTCATGACAGGAAAATACCTGTCCAATTCCAACCTTGGTTGGGACATGCTTTTAAATAGGAGACCAAGAGTTGGCTGGGTTATCGAGGCTATTTAAGAGAAATGTGAGTATGAACCCATTCATTTTTACTATTCCTAATCGTCTTTCCCATTTAGTTGGCATCAAGAATCATGAAATTTCACCGTCACACTTTGATTTGTTTAAACAAAAATAACTCTATATCTAGATTGGAACTTTTTCTTGTAGGAAATAAAAGAAGAAGATTGGATCATTTTATTTGGAAAGGACCTTACTTATAAAGAATAAAGGAATGCATCTTCTTGACCATCTATAAAATTATTTTCTCTCTCTCGCAACATATAATAAGAGGGTCTTGCTATTTACCATGCCATTTTATTTCGATATTAGGTCCTAGATATCATGTGCAAGTTAAAGTGACAATCAAAGCTATATGATTCATTTTACTAGTTTCAATCACACCTCTTCTCCCATGTGAATATCACCTCATACAATGAGTGTCGAGTGAAATATCCACGTTTCTTTAGAGACCCAACGTTTACAGAAGGTTCCCAACAAATGTTCATATTAGTCTAATAAGTCAGTATGTTCAACCTTCCAAAGGAAGGCGATCTCTCTTAAGGCATGTTTGATAGCCATCGTTTAATTAAGGTGCAGGGTGTTAGCTAGAGATGGGGAATTACAAGTAGATGTAGTTGGATACCCCCTAATTATTTTATGATTTAGTAAATTTTAACATGGTAAATAGATTCAGAGACTCGGGATTCCACATCTTCCTGCAAATATTCTAAATCCTCCTTAAAGAAACCCTTTAGTTTCCATGCATCGAACTTTGGGCACCAGGTGCCACTTTCCTTATTTGGAGGGGTGATTAATTAGAACTAAAACTGGACCAACTCTATACTAGAGGATTGTTGAAGGTATCATCGTAGTCATTTCTCCCATGGGTCTCGGATACTCATTCAAGGGCTATATCTTCATGGCTTGCGACAATGCTTCCCGTTTATTCATTCATTTCTGACATTACCAAATCACATAATATGGTATTTACACATTATAAGTGTAATTTTTTCTTTTATACGACAAAGGAAAGGTAAGTTTAATTTTAAATTTCAATGTGGAAGGAAAAGCTATAGAAAAACCTTTAAAATGGAAATCAGGACCATACCCTCAAAGTTGACCGTGGCTTACCATTTAGTTTTGAACTTGCTCCCCTGGATTCTTATCCAATTTATCAATTGCAGAGCATATACCTAAGAAATTTACTTGAGGTGTGATGTCAATCAATACCTAACTGTCAAACAAATAGATACTCGTGCACCATAAGGTGAATTCCAAGGAGAATGTGAGCATCTATAAATAGCCTATACAATATATCAATGATAAGTCAAAATTATCAAATTCATTTGTTTTGTGCAACTATAATGTGACTGAAATTAGAGGTGACCTAATGCAATTTCATAGGTAACAAGATTATCATTGATCAAGAAATATATTCATAGGTTGGTTGTTCATGTTCAATCAGTGTACTACTTTGTCACCGGGATTCACATTGATGGCTATATAAAGCACATATCCACAATGGAGTCTTTTGGATGAAAAATCCTAAAGGAGACACAAGAGGTCAAGCATGTTGAAAATTCTTAAATTATCATGAGAAAATTTGTGGAAGGCTAATATCAGTTCCATGTGTACAGGAAGGCATAATGCTCTAAACTATTGTTCCCTTAACAATGGGTTTTAAATGTAGCTAGAATGTGAGTGATCTTATAAAAACCTACTATCTTTTACGGGGTTGGTTGTGGTTAGCTTCTAATTATTTGATAGAATTCATAAACAACTTTAAAAGTCCCATTTCTTGTTTATTATGATATTATAATTTTACTGCAATTAGTTAGAAAGGCATTATCATTCTACCTCAAGAAGCTCAAAATAATTCTTGGTAGTATAGATTGAACAAGCATGGTTAAATTATAAGTGCATGCTTATCCAATTTTTGTTGGGAATGTATTATATATTCCATTCTTATAAAATGGATTCCTATCTTATATGACACTGACATTTGCAAACTGGAACTACAAATTGGTTGCTATTAATTATCAATATCTTATGATGACTTAGTCTCGTGACTATTACATTTTCATTTGCAGTAGTCTTTATAGGGATAAATTGTTTCTGGATTCTCTTCCTTGTATATACAAAGTTACCCTAAAGTGAAGTATCTTACTAATTAAAGTATTTTGATTTTAGAACCGCAAAATTATTTGTATAACATGTGCTTTGCACCTCTAGAAGAAGTGTTGGAATTTGTGATTAAACAAAATTTTGGAGGTAAGTGAGTGATTCGACGAATATGTGTTTGGGTTGGTCCACTAATTAACTGGAAAATCAACTAGACAAGTGAGGGGAAGTCGACTAATTGACTAGCACATAAAGGTCCTAAATTTATAGGGTTATATTACTATTTGGAACCAACTTAGTTGATCAGAGTTGACTAAATGAACCATGATTTAAGGGGATTTGTTAGGAACTCAAGTATAAATAGTCAGCTCATGTTGAGCAATATGATAAAATGTGTGATGACATGCTTTTTTGCAATTGGGATGAGGCAAGGTTTCCTCTTTCATCCTGTGTACATGAAATCTAGTGGTTTATTTTTTTCAGGGTAAAAAATAGACCCATGGTCTAAACATCCCATTATGTTGTTTACAAAAATTTTAAAATCAACCCATAAATTGGAAAAATATTTTTTCGTCAAGAGATAAATTACAACGTTTTTAAAACTTCCATATTAAACAAAAACAATTATTCCATCAATAATTTCACCACTCGAACCATATAAAATCAAAGAAATTATGATGTGATTCATAATGAAATCATATATTACACCATACAAAAACAAATGATTCATATAAATATTAAAAAACTCCTTTAGAGTTTCAATTACAAACATCATACTAATAAAAAACATCTAAAATGTTCCATGTGAAATTATTCAAATTCATTTATAGATTCCGAGACTCCATCTGAATCTATATTTTATGTAGAGGAGGGACCAGATATAATAAAAATAAATAAATAAAAGTAAACCCCCAATCCCCTAAACCCCCGACAACGTTACCTTAAGATCATAATTAATCTCAATCCATTTGCAACAAAATCACTTTAATTCACAATATCAAAACTTAGGGGCGCCCGCAAGAAGATGCTACCCAATTATGATGCAATGGGAGTGCACAAGCGGGATAAATCAACAACGGGCACGCACCGAATAGATGCACGCATGCGCTTCCGCTTCGGACTGACGAACCTCCACGCTGGATTGCTAGCATGGGAAATAAGAGTGCGGATGTGCATGTGGACATGCACGCACATTTGGGCACGTGCACATTTTGGGCACGATAGCAAACAAGGATGCGCATGCATCCCTATGTATTGAAAAAAAAAAACAGTGTGTATTGGTTTTTGCAACCCGCGAGCATGCAAGGACGAGCCAACGACCCCCAAGAAGACGAATTCGACCCCCAAGGATCCCAACCAACCTGTGCAAATCACCTAAAACGATGCTAGAGTAAGGTAAATAGAGTAGGAATGCAATTTTTTTGTTTATTTCATTGTTTTTATTGTTTTTAAAATAAAATACAAATTTAAAAAGAAATTGAAAATCAATTGAAACGGGAAAATTTTGATACTACAGGTACAAATTACCTAACCACGATGACCAATACCAATGAAACATCCAAAGAAATGAATGAAACAAACCAAACAGAGGACCCAAACCCTGAATTAAATGAAGAAGAAAACCTCGAAGATGAATTACACGGAAATTTAAACCAATTAAGAATTTTGAGTGATGAATTGAAGAACACAAGGGAACCCTCTCGGGTTTCCCTCACAACATCAATACAAAACATTATAGTATATATCAACATTGCCCATAGTGAGATAACTAGTTTGAGCGAATATAGGGCTCGAATGAGAGAGCATTATAGCACTGGTATATCCAAAGAGGATATAAAAAACCTGAATATCACAAAATCCCAAATGTGGAGCAAATTTAAAGAGCCCAGAACAGGACAACCTCCAGATGTGAGGAGGAGGAGAGTTTGCATGGACTGGTGTATTTACTAGCCATGGAGAGAAAAACAAAGGAAGAGATGGTTCATGGTATTCGACAAGCCTCCATGCAACAATGTCAAGGTCCCACAATATTTTCTCAGGAAACTGTGGGTTGATTTTGTGTTAGGGTTCAATGTGAACTACTTTGACATCACTGAGTTCCAGGGCGTTGGTTTTGGATCAGCCCAAGATCGACCTCACACCCACCGGAACCCACTAAGAGGACCTGTTGCACCTAGGTGAGAGCCAAACCCACCTCCTTAACCCCCTGGTTTAGGTAGCAAGATATATGAGATCCATGAGTCCGTCAGACATGCCACAAGGAACCTTCTCAGGCATACCACATTTGTGGCTGTTTCCTCACAAAGCGAGGAGGAACCCCCCGAGAGACACACTTCTACATGGTCTACTGGTGGTGGGCGAGGGAGAGCAGATACAGGTGGTAGCCAGGTGGATCAATCTAGCTCGACAAGACCAGTGCCACATTGTTGTTCCCATTGTGGGCATCCATGCCAGATTCCCATGCAGGAGCATGGCACAGAGAGCTACCTACACCACGTTAGTCATTGTTTTATTTAATGTCATAATTTCTAATGAATTTAACTTAGAATCAGATGTTGATGACTTGATTTTTTTTAATGTACAACTATTCAATGCCAAGTCTCCAACACACGAATGGGAGGACGCCGGTTCCTTTAACCTAGATGGATCCATGGCAGTTGCAGAGGACATCGCGACACCATACACATAAGTAGTTTTCTTTCAGTAATTAAATTTAATGTTAGTAGTAATTGGATGTCAACCGTTGCATATTTATTTAAATAGTCAGCCCATATTTAGTTAATATTTACTAATTGAATCTAAATATTTTTGTGCAAATGAACACGCGTCTGCAAGATTGAGTGAGCGTCCATCCCCACTAGGGATCAAAAAATCCCCTCATCAGCAGGTATCTTGTAATAAAGTATAAATTTAATTTAATTTTTGATGGCTTAGATTCATATAGTTATTTTTTTTATGTACTAATACATGATACCATGAATACGTATGCAGGTCCCACCACATAGACACGTCGGTGTCACTATCTCTCCACCGACTGCCTTTTTCCCACCATATATGCCAGGTGTAGCCCCTAGCATACATGTCCCTTCCCCTACATCCCTCCCCACCTCATTCCATCCATCCCTTTCCTCCCACCCACCACCACACTTCCATCCAGCTCTGCCCCCGCCCCACCCATCCACCCCTTCCCTTGCAATTTCCCGGGTCAGTGCAAGAAGACGAGGGACCTTTAAGATGCAATCCTAGTTTTCAAAAACAACATCATGTTACCAAAAAATACATCAACCCAAGCCTGACATAGCACTTGGTATGGTTCAACCCGAGCCTGACATGTCATGGAACATGTAGGATAGGAAGACAAATCGCGTACGCGTTATATAACTACAAAACGCACTGGCGATATGTAGTTATAAAATGCGTACGCGATTTCCAAATCATAAAAAAAAAATTTAAATACACAGTCCCGAACCCGCGACCCATTTTCACAATCAAGAAAGTGAATTCGACGGGCCATTGGAGCGTTTGGAGCGATACCACTGCTTGGGATTGTTGCAAGAGCTGATTCAGGTTGAGGGGAGGAGATTTCACTCGTGCATTGTCATCCAACAAGGTAATTCAATCACCCAATGCATTTTTCTTTTGTCAATTTTTACCCTATAATTGTGTGACTTTAGATGTGTGATATTCAAATGCACTTCCCTCCTATCTTTTTTTAATTCTCAAGAGCATTACCTTATACACCTAGTAGAAGAGATTGAAGAATGTGGTTCTATCCATATCCATACAATGTTGCTTGCGGAGAGATATATGAAGTTTCTAAAACATTTTGTGAGACAAAGAGTTCATCTAGAAGGATCTATGGTTGAGGGGTACATGGTCTTTCAGATAATGGTTCATTTGAGTGAGTACTTACCTCAATTGCATTTTGAAGCTCCATGATTATGGGGCAATAACCAAGATCAATTTTTTTAAGGAGAAAGATTAGAGGGTGGAGGGTCTTCAAAGAGGATAAGAGGTATACTCAATTTTTTTGTAACAATTGTTCTAATCCTAAATATTGTAAATTTGTGTTTAAATAATGATTACTTGTACATGTAGATGCTAAGGAGTGGGAGTCATTACATTTGTATGGTGCATACAATTCTTAATTTATGTTAGAGTGGACTAAGGAGTATAATCAACAAAAGATAGTAGAGGTTGAATATCACTTTAAAACAGTTTTTAGAACATACTGGAATGTAATTCAATCTTTAGAGAATGATAATTGTGTATGTTTTGTTTATGCATCAAACATAATGGAAATTAGGTTTTTAACAGTTTTTGAGGTGGTCATGTTTTAGTGGATTTATGATGTCAAGGTAAAGACATTCCATAACTTCTCAACTAAATAATTTTTCTTGTTTCATATTATTTTGTGCTTCTCTAACAATTTTCTCAAAGACACTTGATTTGGTGGGGCTAGGGAATCCACCACACGCCAATGATTTAATTGATATGTTGAATATATTTTCCCAGTAACACCTATGTAAGAAAAAAATCAATACCATAAAGATACAAAATAAAAGTAAAAGTGTTAAACTTTAATTATTGTTTATAGTTTTTTATGTTTGAAAAATTAGTCAAAATTAAGTTTGTGTATGTTTTCCTTAATTTACATTTTCAATTTTGAAGAGATGTCATTATATACCATGTATATGTTTCTAATTATTTTCTTATTGATTTTTTTATTGCAGTTGCGGCTATGGACCCCAATCTGGAAATATTGATTGAGCTTGCCCAGTTGAGAGGTTTGAGTACTGCTTTTAGTGGTGGTGATAGAATTCGACGTTCACTTGCATCCACTTTGGATGCAATTGTTGATACCATCACATTGTCAAACAACATACTATATGATATTACTTCATATAGAGAAAGAAAAAGACGTGAGTACGGTGCTAGGCTTAGCTACAATGCAATAAAAAAGTTAAAAATCACCAAGGAGCATATATTTTCATTGTTTAGGGACCCTCACACAGGGGAAATCCCAAATGCAAATAGACCACATATCTCTATCGAGTGGTGCACATATCAACCATTTGTTGATAACTGGATGGACAGATGGTATATGGTTTTTGATATGCCACCACACAACAACAGGGAAATCCCGTTGTACTTCCTTCGGAAGATGTATGCAGAGTTAGTGTTGGGAAAACACGTAAACTATTTTGATATATTGCAGTTTCAGGGGATTGGTGGGGGGATGCCCCAAAACCGACCCAATGCCAGGCTTCGAGACGTTGATCACCCTATCCTTGCACCTCGCAAACAGTTGCCTGGGCCAGATGTCCCACCTGTACATCATGTTATTCCATAGACATGTGAGGCATTTTTGAGTTTGGCATAGGTCGTTGTTCGCCATAGAACTATGGTTCAGCATATGGGTGAGGAAGGGACATCTGTCCCTAGTGTGGTACATACACCAGGTCCTCATGGTGCAGGACCATCTTCTAGTGCAGTACCACCCACTGGTGCAGGACCATATACTACAGGACCATCTACTAGTGCAACACCATCAGCACATTCCCAGCCTACTTTTGAGCCTCACGAGTGCACATCGTGTGGTCGTCCATGCTATGGTCTTTCGTCAGATGTTGTATTCAGTGGGTTTTTGAGTGATGTATGTATATGGTTAATTGTAATAAATTCTTCATTTATTTTCCTCTTTGTACACATATGTATAGTTTGAGCTAATATATTAATTTTGTGAACTTCCAGCTGATGCTTTATGCCGGAAGCGATGCCCGAGAGTATCATGTCCCACACTCTACACAGGGGCAGGACATTCCATCCACTGATCCCGTATCTCACACCGAGGTAAACATTTTAAAATTTCAGTTTTTTAATACTTGTTAAATTGTTAATTTCCACATACTGTACATGTTAGTTCACTAATGTTATCTACAGTCTAATATTTACAATTATTAAACTTGCAGATGCCGGATACTTCATGGGGGAAAGCAGTGATGGAGGTAGGATCCATATCTGGGCAGATGCCAGATCCTACACGAGGGGAAGCAGTGATGGAGGTAAACATTTTAAAAATTTAAAAAATGTCATTTTTTAAATACATGTATGTTCGTTGAATCATCCATGTCTAGCTACATGAACTCTTGTTGACTATAGGCTGGTACCGAAACACCTGGACCACTTCCTGGAGTTGTATCTCCTTATAGGCCATATGTGAACAAGGTTCAAGTGTATATGAGATGGCCTACTCCTAGAAAGAGTGAAGTTGTCCGCGACCATGGAGATACTGATACCATGGTAATTTGTATATCCTTTGATGATATTTCTTGGTTAACTTGAAATCTAGTGCATAAAATATTTTGTTAATGTTTGATTTGCATGTTTACTGCATCAGGAGCCAGAGTTCACTATTGAAAACCTTGCAGGGATGGTTGATGCAGTAGTCAGTGCTGCATCTACAATGGCAACAAGTCACACAGAGGTACAACTATTTGAACATGATATAGACATAGTGTGTTATTGTTGTCTATTGTTTATTCATGCATATTTCTAACTATTTCAATATTTGGTGATTGTAGCCACCACTACCACCAGGTCTTGCCCCCTCTGGTTCGACCATGGATGCGACCATCATTCATGTTCAACCAACAGCTCCATTTGCTACATAAGAAACCTAATCCCCTTTGTCACAGTCTCTCACTGAGGTGAGATGTCCATTAATGAACAATTGTTTCATGCAATGTCCATTAACATTTTCATAATTTTTGAGTTAATTTAGATATGGTATTTTATTGAGCTAATGTATTAGTACATAGTTAATTGAATTTAACAATTGATATTTAATTTGCAGGATCCAGAGATGCACATTGGTCCTATAGTTGTGCCTATAAGATCACCCTCAAGAAAGAACAAGAGGAAGCTTGAGTTTTGATGTGTCTTATGGGATATGTACATATCGATACATGTGTACATGTGGCTTGGATAGTTTTG
>LPNX010611991.1:0-35802 GCA_001517045.1 Pseudotsuga menziesii
TAAAAAATAGCCTAAGTTTTGGAAAAATTAAATTTTAATAAAAAACAGTGAAAAAACTAAAAAATTGAAAAATTGAAAAACACCTAGGGGGACTTAGACATGTTCATATGACTTAATAATGATGTCTATCATGTTTATACATTGACACATAGGCTCTAATAACCTCAATAGGCCCAAATGCCAAGCCAACCACCCCAACTTTGGAGGTATGGAGTGAAAAACTCAGAAATTATCAGTCGTTTATTCAACAACCAATAATAACCAAGGGAAAAACACCCTGGGATGATTGGATTGAGAAATAAAGTCTAAGAGACTGAGTCTTTTACAGTCGCTATCATGCTAGAACATTTATTACAACTCCCCCATGGGGTATGAACATGTGATATAGTACAACAAGCACTTCCAATAAGTACTTCCACAGGTCTTCTGAAGTCTGAAGAACTTAACCCTGTCCGGTTCACTAGGCTCACTTGATAAAAAACTACTAAGTATAACTTAGGTGGTAACATTCTGGCTCCATCTAGGGACACATTTTCTGACTGATCTTCTGTTCAAAGGAGAGGATGTGAGAACTATGGAATCTCTGGGTCCTACAAGGCAATTAGATTTTGTCAGTAACATGTATACATAAGAAAAAATTAACTATAAAAACAAACTAATGTACATAATTAATCTATTATGTGCAAAAAGGAATATTTTACAAAAACTACTATTCAAAGGAAAATTTTCAACATGGTACAAAATAACTATAATACAACAATATCTATGATACAAGAATATGATATATGAAATTTAGAAATACATGCAGGGAAAGGTTTAGAAATTGGCCCTGAAACCATCGATGCCAATAAAGGCATCAAACTATCTCGGTGAAAAACAACTTGAGGAGGAAACCATTCACTAGTAAGCTCAATATTTCTCCTTCCAAGTCATTTAGATAGAAGGAGTTCGTTTGTGCTATTTCATCGATGATGTACAGTCCCAACCACAAGCTGTCAAGCTTTCCATGTTTCCCAGGTTTTTCCCATTGTTTGTCCCAACGTAGAACCATGTCACCTACTTGGAAGGACCCTGGCTGGGTAGACTTATCAAAGGCTCTCTTGACCTTGTCTGAATTTCTGATACTATGGTCAAGAGAGTTTCTTCTGCTCTCATCTAACTCGATCAACTGGTTTATTCTATTATGGATGGCCTCTTGATCTAAGCTAAAGGTCTGGAGAAGTTGATAAAATGGAAGCTTTAGATGGACTGGTAAGGTGACATCATGGCCGTAGACTAGTTCGAAAGGGCTCCTCCTGATTGAACTTTTCTTAGTGATCCTGTCAGCCCATAATGCTAATTTGATCTTGCTATCCCAAGCCTTCTTATTGTGGCGCACAATTTTTTTGATTATGGTCATTAAGTTCTTGTTACTTTATTCTGCTAGACCATTTCCTTGGGAATATTAATTAGATGAGTGAGATAGGATAATGCCGTACTTGAAACAGAAAGATGACATCTCAGAAGAGACAAAGCATGGGCCATTATCCGTGATTATTCTAGCTGGCACACCGAATCTTGTGATAATCTTATCTTCTAATAAATCCATGACTACAGCATCGGTTTCCTTCTTGGTGGGTATTGCCTCTACCCACTTGGTAAAATAATCTGTGGCGGTAAGAATCCAAGAGTAACCATTGCTCGATTTATCCTTAAACTTACCGATGAAGTCAAGGCCCCACTGTTGAAAAAGGTCTTGGATTACTATTGGATTTAGAGGCAAGGCTCTCATTTGTTGCTTTCCGGTGAATAACTGACACTAGGGACAAACTCTGACAGCCTTGTGCACATCTGAAAATAGGTTTGGCCAATAGTATCCTGCTCTAAGGATTTTGTGGGCGCTTGTTTTTGCTGCAAAATGTCCACCACAAAATCCTGAATGGAACTCAACCATGAGTTTCTTGGACTCAGGTTCATCGACACATATAAGTATTAAACCATCGAGGTTTCTCCAACCCAAACCATCTTTTGTCAAACAATACTTAGTTTCCTTTAACCTTAATGCTCTTCTTTTATGGCCAAGTAAGTGGTCAGGGCATGTAAGGTTGCGGAGGAAAAATATGATGTCGGTGTACCACGGGTGCTGTTCTAATCTCTGAAGCTCGTCTGATACACTTTGCTCTGAATTGCTGCTCTGGCTTCCTAAAGCCTTTTCATTTCCCTGGGTCAACATCTTTGCAAGACCCTGTCCCTTAATTAATTTAGTAGGTCTTATCTCCAAATCATATTCTTGAATCTTTGAATCCCACTTACCACTGACTCCTAGACAATCCTACTGAGACATGATATCTTTGACATCTGCATGGGGTACATATCCAATGATTTTAGAGTAACCTATATAAGTTCTGAAATGTTTAAGGTACTTGACAAGAGCATAGGCCTGCTTCTCCATCGTGGTATACTTCAATTCTGAATTTTGTAAGGCTCTACTCATAAAGGCTATGGGTTTCTCTTGTCCCTCCTTATTCTTTTGAAGTAAAACACTGGCAATGGTGTCTTCTGAGGCAAAGGGAAATATTTGGAATTCTTTGGACTAGTCAATACCGAGGACATGGATATGGCATTTTTTATGGACTTGAATGCAACTTTCCCTTCATCTGTGCACTCAAGCTTAGCATCTTTCTTTAATAGCTTTTGTAGAGGTTTCATTAATTCTGCTAAATTTGGGATGAATCTTCTTACGAAATTGATTTGACCATTAAAGGACTAAAGAGCTTTTAGCTTATGATGCAAGGGGACTTTCTTAATAGCTTCAACTCTCTCAGGATCAACCTTGACACCATCTTTAGAAATGATGTGCCCCAACAACTTGCCTTCATCAACTCCAAAGATTGACTTGGCGGGATTCAAGGAAATACCATATTTCTGACATCTTATAAAAACTTGCCTAAGATGAATTATGTGGTCATATCTTTCTTTTGAAAAAATAGTTAAGTCATGCTGATATATTTCGATTATTTTTCCTATAAGTTCTTTGAAGGCAAAATCCATGGCTCTTTGCAAAGTGGCACCAGCATTCAATAAGCCAAAAGGCATTCTTAGAAATTTATAGGTACCCCAAGGTGTGGTGAATGTAGTCTTGTGTTGATCCTATTTATTCACCAACACCTGGTTATAACCAGAAAAGCCATCCAACATGGACATCATTCCTGATCTTGTTACTCTTTGAAGCAATGTTTCCATGTCAGGTATTGGGTAATTATCTTTGAGGCATGATGTATTCATATTTCTAAAATCTATACATATTCTAATTGACCCATTCTTTTTTCTGACAACAACTAAGTTGGAGCACCAAGATGAATGTCTTGTAGGTGCTATAATCCCTACTGCTAACATCTTCTGAAGTTCCTTCTGCACAATGGGGGCCAACTTAGGATTTATTCGCCTAAGTTTTTGTCAGAAAGGTTTGACCTCCTTAGCTTCTTCTATGAGGGGAATAGTGTGTTGAAACACATCCTCCCTATAGGCTTTAAGCTCATCATAACTAAAGGCCAACACATCTCTATACTTTTTTATTAGGTTGATCAAATTGTTCCTTTCCTTTTCTGAAGTACCCTTTCCAATTTTTATTAACTTGGGATCCTTGTCAGTTCCTATGTTTATTTCCATATAATTCCCAATTTTTATTTCTTTTTTTTTTGTGATGATCTTGTCGATCGAAAAGATTCTCGAAATCTATAAGGCTACTCGGGATGTGATTTCTTTCATTATCCTTGCACTCCTGATACTCTTTACCTTCCTGTTGATAACTGATCTTGCAACCTTCTAACTCTTGTAGATTGTGGATGAATCTCAAGAGTTGCTCATCATATTTGAACACCTGCCAATGGTCTATATTATCTGGTCACATCTGGCTTGTGCCCACTCCATGCTTCGAAAGGAGTCATACCATCAAGCTGTTTATGAGGCACCATATTCTAGATATAGGCTGCACAGTTTATAGCTTTGGCCCAAAACTTTGGTGGCAAAGTCTTATCCTCCATCATGTATGTTGCCATCTCTTTCAGTGATCAGTTCTTCCTCTCAGCAACACCATTTTGTTGTGGTGTGTAAGGGATAGAATGATGCATCTAAATACCTGCATCTGCATAATATTGAATGAACTTAGACTTGACATACTCACCACCATTGTCAGATCTGAGGACCTTGAGTTTCCTCCCAGACTGGTTTTCAACCAAAGCCTTAAAGACTTTGAAGAGGCCAAAAAATTCAGACTTGTGTTTTAGGAAGTAAACCCAGCAATACCTGGAAAAGCATCCATGAATGCCAATGAATATTTGTTCTGAATCACTAACATATGAGGAAATGGGCCAGAAAAATCACTGTGGATCAACTCAAGAGGTGCAGAGGTTCTCTCATGACTAGCTTTCTCAAATTTATTCTCTGGGTGTTTTCCTAAGATGCAACCTTGACGGAATCCTTTGGAAAACTTAATCTTTGGTAACCCTATGACCATTTATTTTTCACTCAGATTAGAAAGATACTTGTAATTGAGATGGCCAAATATTTCATGCCAAATATTACTTCCCTCATTAGCATGAATCAGAAGAGTAGAGGGGTTTGAGTAGGGTAGGAAGTGTGAGAACATGTATACCTTCGAAGTGTGATTTGCAATTCCTTTTGCAATGACTTTACCACTTGAGATCTCTGTGATCTCAACTTCATCAGGGGAGAATATGACCTTCTTTGGAGATCCTATGTGAGTCATCTGATACATTGATAAGATTTTAGAGGAAAGAACTCGAACATACAACACATTGCTGAACTTACCATGGTCAAGATCAATCCTCCCTTTGCCCAAAATTTCAATGAGAGAGTAATCTCCCAGTACTATTGGTGGACCTTTCGACATGTCAAGTGAGGTGAATGCCTCCTTGTTCGAAACCATATGTCTTGAAGCTCTAGAATCAATGATGAAACTAGGTGAGATTGATGTGCCAGCAACCAATGCATTAACTCTCTCTCTATCTTCTGAATTTGATCCTCCTTCCCTCTTCTTTGAGCTGTCTGGAAGGGAGATTCCATTCTTCTCCAGGATTTGGTTCAGCATGTCTATTTTCTTCTTCATGCAGGAGCTTTAAAAATTATTTCCCTTACTGCAGTATGCGCACTTGCTCATTTCTCCTTTGTTCTTCTTCTTTTGGGGGTTCTTCTTGGAGCTTTGAGGCTCCTTTGGAGACTTGTTCTTGTCTCTCTTTTGCTCAGGTGGCTTCTTAGATTTCTTCTTTCCTTTTGAATCTACCCTTGAATCTCCGACAACCAAAGCTTGGTATTTGGAAGGTTTGATGGTGCCCATCATCACCAATTTATCTTGTTCTTGTGTGAGAGATTCCATGAAATCAGCAAGGCTAGGCATTTTCTAAGCTCGAGATGTCAACTTTGTGGCATAGAAGGTTGATACAAACAATGAATAGTCAGAGCCAAGCTTTGAGAGTATGGTCAAAACCATTTTCTCATCTTTATTTTCGATCCCACATTGTTTTAGCTGCAAAACAAGTGCTTTGAACTTTAAAAAATAGAGTTGCAGGGATTCAAAGCTATTGGGACTCAGGGAGATCATGTCATTTTCAATTTGATGTCCCCTCATCTCATCTATCTTACCAACAAGATAAATAAGCTTCTCCCATACTTCATTCGGTGATGTTAATCCATCAAGATGGAAAAGGAGGTCTCTGGATATGCTCAGACATAGGAGACCATATGCCTCATCCCTCTTGTTGTGCCATTTAATTTTCTCTACAGCTACATTGGGCTCTGCTTTCATTTCCATCGTAACTTTGTAGAGGCATTTTTCTCTCAAAAGTATCTCCTTCTCTTCTTTCCATTCAAAGAAGTTAAATGGAGTCAAGATGATCTTCTGAGATTGATCCATAGCTCATAAATTGTCCCTTTTGTCAGTAGAATACTCCTAGTCAATGATGTCGAACCTGTAATACAAACTGGAAGGAGAGAAATTGATCTACAAAGGCTTTGATACCATTTGGAAATTGAACTAATGTGTTAGAACAATTACACTCACAAAAATTGCCAATTACACATGCAAATTACTCACAAAGGAGACTTAATATGGAGCAGAACACTAATCTGTATTGAATAAGTGTACAATAGGCAACCCTGTGAAGTCATAGGCTGCCAAAATAAATAATTACATGAGAGATTTGAATGCATAAGGATTCCATTCGAATTTGGTCAAAAGTAGGCTTACTAAATCTAAGAAAATCCCCCATAGGTGCATAAAGCACTTTCCAAAACTGTCTAGGACCTCACGAATTGGCAAAATCAATTAGGCAAGCTAATAGATGGTGGAAGGAAAACTTGTCGCCACCTTTCACACACCTGGGTCACATGGCAGAAATCTTCAAGCCACTCGGTGTGTCCTTGGGGGCAAGTCTCGAAGTCAAGGTTGTCACCTTGTTCTTGAATCCTCTGTTTATGCTCAACTCCTAACGAAGCCAAGGGGGGTAGACCCTATTAAGTTACTACGGATAATTACTTAGTATGGTGATTTTAAACTAAATGAGTTACTTAGGAGTTTGAAATTTAACTATAGACAATCAATGATGACAAGATACAAAAATGAACACACGAAAGCACAATGCTGAGACACAATATATATATAAAGCAAGAAAATAACCAGTGGCTTAGAATGGAGTCAAAAACTAGAATCAATGTAATTGCATGTGCTTGGAGTGAATGTTTTGTGATTGCCTCTTGGTACGGTTTAAGTTAAATTTGAAGTGTGAGTTGATTAAAATTAGGCAAAGGGGGGACTCCAGATATACCCGAGAGTACTTGGAGTATGTCCAAAACTAAACCTTCACGGCTACCCGCAAGGAATATGTGGGATGAAATGGAGTCTCTGGGGCTATTTTTCATAACACACCCATTAGTGTGTGACATAGATCGACGCCCCGAGGTCACTTTTCATAAGTTCCTGCTTCCTTTGGGTATTTTGCCACCGTGATGGTTTGATCTAGGTGTTGGATTTTCACCTGTTGGTTTATTAATTTGGGAGAGTGAGTCCTAATTACACTATTCAATCAAGTTCTTTTGATATGGCTTGACTAATTGGATGAACCGCAACCAAGTGTAGATCATACACACCGGAGTCTTGTCAATTTTAGTAAATTTTACAATGGGTGTTCTTGTTTAAAAGAAAACCCTCCAAGAACCTCTTTCGATCCAAGTGGATCTCAATTGGGGAATCAAGGAGGGGTTAATTTTATAATATCTAAAAAAAACAAATGATAGAAAAGAAACAGATACATAATTATAGTTTTCTAATTAGTCCTACAACGAATCTCTTTCCCCTTTCGGGTCACTTGGGAAGTCATGGGGTAAGTATTAAGATCACTTTGAAATATAAAATATGGAATATGAAATTGATATTGAAATAAATTATACTACCCTTCAGATTAGATAAATGCTAGCTTGAAATGAAATGAGCAAAAAGCAACAAAAGGACACCGACGCAAATCCCCCCAAGGGGGATGGGGAATGGGCTCGAAAGAGCCTATTCAAAAATTATTTTTTATTAACAGTGGTTACAATATCAAATAACTGATATAATTCCTCTTGATCCTTATATGGAGTGAAATAAAGAGCTTACAAAGGCGAAAATTAAAATTTTTGGTCAAATGGGAGACCCCTGGGGGGATTTGAATGCTCCTGAGGCCACTTCCAAACAGAAGATTATTTTATTTCTGTAAAACCTGATAAAAAACAGCAAGCATATCAGACTGAAATATTCCCAAAAGCACTCTGAAAGCACCTTTGTGTCAGCTCACTTTTAACCCAAAAAGGTAAGCTGAAAACTAGTTAAAAGGGGAAACCAGGAACCAAGGAAAGCAGGATTTCGTTGGGATCTTGAATTGCCTTTGGGGAAGCCAATAATATGTGAAATTTTATTATAGAATATTAAATTTTATCAGACAGCAAATGAAACTACCTTAATAGCAAGCTACGAATTTTCACTAAAATGCTTGCAAAAATATGGTAATTTTAGCTAGATCTCTTAAAATTGAACTTTATGTGCAAAACAAAAATAAGATATAGAATTAGGAATGGATATTAATAACTATATCTATGTGTATTTTTCTTAATGAGACAGATCAGAGTAATAAGAAACCTTAAAAGTAATCAGTTTGAAGAAAATTTAAGATTTTTAAAGGAGAGAAAGGGGGAAGAGAGGTGCTTGTTGTTGAAGCAGATCTGCAGAGGAAACTTGGTAGTGAAGCACCGAGGGGCACGATCTTAGCAATATCTGTTGAAAATCAATGGAATCAAACCTGAAGCATAGATCTTCCAGTCACATCAAACCTGTAAGCTACACAACAAATCCTGCAAACAGAACCATTAAATCTGAAGATACATATGAGAAGTAGATGATACAACATGCAAATAATATTATTTAGCATACAGGTATTAGCTCATTCAAACATATGCATAAAAATACAAGTAAGTAAGCTTAATTACAATGATCTATCCCTATGATTTCAATAACCATTCAGGCAGACAATAGTTAAGTACAAAAAATTGAAAAAATAGCAGTTTCACCTCGAATGCAGCATGACAATGATAATACACACATGAAAGGCACTCCAAAATTGAGCCTCCAAGGCTTCTCTTTATTTCAACAAATGATGACCAATACACAATTACAATGGCAAGCCCTTCAGTCCAACTCTAACTAGCTTGGAAGAGGGAGCCTCAAGTAGGATATATACAAAATACAGGCCATCCAGCCCAGAGGGGGCGCAATTCCTCATGGAATCAGATGAAATAAGCTTATGGGGAGTCCATCAATGCATAACTGAAGCTAAACTGAGCCTACTTATCAACCGAGGGCTTCATTGAGCTGACACATCAACCCATACACCGACACATCAGTCCACAGAGCATCCAGGAGACATCAACCCATACACTGCCACATCGGCCCACAGAGCATCCAGGAGAGTCCACACGTGTGGAGGAGAGAGAGAGGGCGCAATTCCCCATGCAGACCACTATAGATCAGCTCTGGATCTGATTTGATCCCCTCCTTTAGTCAAGGATTTGTTAGATACAGTCAATCTACTCCAGATCTGATTGATTTCAGTCAAATCGGTTGAGAATCCATTGATTTATTGATTTTGGATTTGCTCCATTATTCATCAATTTATTAATTAAAATAATCAGTAATTTATTTTTGGGGCTTTTTGGCCTGAGTGATGGAAGATCACACAAAACTTAGGAAATAGTGGGTCCATGGGATTACATGGTGCTCTTAGCTTGAAAATGAGCACCTACATGATTGAAACCGATTATTTGGCCCACTTTTATTACAGACTCAATTTTTCCAATTAAACTATTAAAAAATAGCCTAAGTTTTGGAAAAATTAAAATTTAATAAAAAAACACTGAAAAAACTAAAAAATTGAAAAATTGAAAAACACCTAGGGGGACTTAGACATGCTCATATGACTCAGAAAATATGTCTAGCATGCTTATACATTGACAGATAGACTCTAATAACCTCAATAGGCCCAAATGCCAAGCCGACCACCCCAACTTTGGAGGTATGGAGTGAAAAACTCAGAAATTATCAGTCGTTTATTCAACAACCAATAATAACCAAGGGAAAAAAACACCCTGGGATGATCGGATTGACAAATGAAGTCTAAGAGACCGAGTCTTTTACAGACACTATCATGCTAGAACATTTATTACAATTCCCCCATGGGGTATGAACATGTGATATGATACAACAACCACTTCCCATAAGGGATTCCAAGGGTCTTTTGAAGTCCGAACAAGTTAACCCTGTCTGGTTCACTAGGCTCATTTGATAAAAACCACTAAGTACAACTTAGGTGGTAACATTCTGGCTCCATCTGGGACACATTCTCTGATTGATCTTTTGTTCAAAGGAGAGGATGTGAGAACTCTGGAATCTCTGGTTCCTGCAAGGCAATTAGAGTTTGTCAGTAACATGTATATATAAGAAAAAATTAGCCATAAACAAACTAATGTACATAATTAATCTATAATGTGCAAAAAGGAATATTTTACAAAAACCAATATACAAAGGAAAATTTTCAACATGGTACAACATAACTATAATACAACAATATCAATGATACAACAATATGATATATACAATTTATAAATACATGCAGAGCAAGGTTTAGAAATTGGCCCTGAAACCACCGATGCCACTAAAGGCATCAAACTGTCTCCACGAAAAACAGCTTGAGGAGGAAACCATTCACTGGTAAGCTCAATCTTTCTCCTTCCAAGTCATTTAGATAGAAGGAGTTCGTTCCTGCTATTTCATCGATGATGTATGGTCCCAACCACAGGCTGTAGAGCTTTCCATGTTTCCCAGGTTTTTCCCGTCATTTGTCCCAACATAGAACCGTGTCACCTACTTGGAAGGAACTTGGTCGGGTAGATTTATCGAATGCTCTCTTGACCTTGTCTGAATTCTTGATACTATGGTCAAGAGAGTCTCTTCTTCTCTCATCTAGCTCGATTAATTGGTTTATTCTATTCTGGATGGCCTCCTGATCTGAGATGAAAGTCTGGAGGAGCTGATACACTAGAAGCTTTAGATGGACTGGTAAAGTGACATCAAGGCCATAGACTAGTTTGAAAGGGCTCCTCCCTATTGAACTTTTCTTAGTGATCCTGTCAGGCCATAATTCCAATTTAATTTTGCTATCCCAATCCTTCTTCTTGTCGCCCACAATTTTTTTGATTATGGTCATTAATTTCTTGTTACTTGATTCTTCTAGACCATTCCCTTGGGGATAGTAATTAGATGAGTGAGATAGGATAATGCCGTACTTGAAACAGAAAGACGGCATTTCGGAAGAAACAAAGCATGGGCCATTGTCCATGATTATTCTAGCTGGCACACTGAATCTTGTGATGATTTTGTCTTCTAGGAAATCCATCAGTATGGAATCAGTTGCCTTTTTGGTGGGTATGGCCTCTACCCACTTGGTAAAATAATATGTGGCGGTAAGAATCCAAGAATAACCATTGCTTGAGTTATCCTTGAACTTACCAATGAAGTCAAGCCCCCATTGCTGAAAAGGGGCTTGGACTACTATTGGATTTAGAGGCAAGGCTTTCATTTTGTTGCTTTCTGGTGAATAACTGACACTGGGGGAAAGCTATGACAGCCTTGTGCACATCTGAAAATAGGTTTGGCCAATAGTAGCCTGCTCTAAGGATTTTGTGGGCGGTTGTTTTAGCTGCAAAATGTCCACCACAAAATCCTGAATTGAAATCAACCATGAGTTTCTTAGACTCAGGTTCATCGACACATCTAAGTATCAAACCATCTGGGTTTCTCCAACCCAAACCATCTTTGGTCAAGCAATACTTAGTTTCCTTTAACCTTAATGCCCTTATTTTATGACCGAGTAAGTGATCGGGGCATGTACGGTTGCGGAGGAAAAATATGATGTCAGTGTACCAGGGGTGCTGCTCCAATCTCTGAAACTCAACTGATACACTTTGCTCTAAATTGCTGCTTTGGCAGATTATTCCTAAAGCCTCCTCATTTCCTTGGGTCAACATCTTTGCAAGACCCTGTCCCTTGATTAATTTAGTAGGTCTTATCTCCAAATCATATTCCTGAATTTTTGAAACCCACTTACCCCTGACTCCTGGACAGTCTTGCTGAGACATGATATCCTTGACAGCCGCATGGGGTACATATCCAATGATTTTGGAGTAACCTATATAAGTTCTAAAATGTTTAAGGGACTTGACAAGAGCATAGGCCTGTTTCTCCATCATGGTATACTTCAATTCTGAATTTTGTAAGGCTTTACTCATAAAGGCTATGGGTTGCTCTTGTCCGTCCTTATTCTTTTGAAGTAAAACACCAGCAATGATGTCTTCTAAGGAAAAGGAAAATATTTCAAACTCTTTGGAATAATCAGGACTAATCAAGACCGAGGACATGGATATGGAAATTTTTATGGACTTAAATGCATCTTTCCCTTCATCTGTCCACTCAAACTTAGCATCTTTCTTCAATAGCTTTTGTAGCGGTTTCATTAATTCTGCCAAGTTTGGGATGAATCTTCTTATGAAATTGATTTGACCATTAAAGGACTCGAGAGCTTTTAGATTATGAGGCAAGGGGAATTTATTAATAGCTTCGACTCTCTCAGGATCAACCTTGACACCATCTTTAGAAATGATGTGCCCCAATAACTTGCCTTCATCAACTCCAAAGATTGACTTGGCGGGATTCAAGGAAATACCATATTTCCGACATCTTATAAAAACCTGCCTAAGATGACTTATGTGGTCAGCTCTTTCTTTTGAAAACATAGTTAAGTCATCCTGATATATTTCAATTATTTTGCCTATAAGTTCTTTGAAGGCAAAATCCATGGCTCTTTGGAAGGTGGCACCCGCACTCAATAAGCCAAAAGGCATTCTTATACATTTATAAGTACCCCAAGGTGTGGTGAAAGTAGTCTTATGTTGATCTTATTTATTTATCAACACCTGGTTATAACCGGAAAAGACATCCAACATGGACATCATTCCTGATCTTGTTACTCTTTGAAGCGAAGTTTCCATGTCAAGTAATGGGTAATTATCTTTGAGGCATGATGTATTCAGATTTCTAAAATCTATACATATTCTAATTGACCCATTATTCTTTCTAACAACAACTAAGTTGGAGCACCAAGATGAATTCCTTATAGGTGCTATGATCCCTGCTGCTAGCATCTTCTGGAGTTCCTTCTGCACAATGGGGGCCAACTTAGGATTTCTTTGCCTAAGTTTTTGTCGGAAAGTTTTGGCCTCCTTAGCTTCTTCTGTGAGGGGAATAGTGTGTTGAAACACATCCTCCCTATAGGCTTTAAGCTCATCATAAGTAAAGGCCAACACATCTCTATACTCTTTGATTAGGTTGATCAAGTTGTTCCTTTCCTTTTCTGAAGTGCCTTTTCCAATTTTTATTAACTTGGGATCCTTGTCAGTTCCTATCTTTATTTCCATATAATTCCCAGTTTTTATTTCTTCTTTTTGTTTTTTATGATGATCCTGGCAATCGAAAATATTCTCAAAAGCTATAAGGCTACTCGGGATGTGATTCCTTTCATTATCCTTGCACTCCTGATACTCTTTACCTTCCTGCTGATAACTGATTTTGCAACCTTCGAACTCTTGTAGATTGTGGATGAATCTCAAGAGTTGCTCATCATCTTTGAACACCTGCCAGCGGTCTATATTATCCGGAATTGAAGTTCTGAAATTTATTTCCATTTTTCCATTCCCATTAATCATTTCATCTGATGGCTGGAGGGTGGATGCTGCTACCGTCAATCTATCTCCTAACCCATTCATTTTCCTATGGACCTTTTGAATGTTAAGTGCATCAAACCATTCCATAGTGTCCCATGTGGCATTCCTATAATTCCTTAGTCTGTCATTTTTGCATTGATACTGATTCTTGATCTGGAGGACAACTAGATCTAAATCACCCTTTATGTTCAACATCTTTATCCCCATATCTTTAGCAGTTTCTAAACCTAGGATCAATGCCTCATATTCAACTACATTGTTTGATGCTTCAAACTCTAATATGAACGCAAAATTGTAGATTCTATCTGAAGGAGAAATGATCACGATGCCCGCACCCTTTCCTGCTTTGGAATTACCCCCGTCAAAGTACATTTGCCAAACTTCATCGATCTTTTCATTTTTAATGTTTTCCTTAATGGGGGCCATGAAATTTGACAAAATAGCATAGTTTCCAAAATTATCAGTGAAATGAACAAATTCATTTCCGGGCTTCTTAGGGTTTTCTACATGTCGTTTCCTTAGCTTTTCTCTGTAGAGAATCGCCCTAGTGTTCTCTGATGCAGGTATAGTAGCATATGTCCAATCCATTTGGATGTGCCCACCAAGAGTTGCGGCCCATTTTCTGGATAGAAACATACCCAAATTATCTGGGACATCTATTACCACCACATCCATCGTCATGTCGATATCTGTATACTTAGCTAACTTAACCTGTAAATTTAATATTATCCCTACCACTTCAACTTCTCTTGTATCCATGGCACAAACATTGTGGTAGGGTCAGGTGACCCTCAGATTTAGCTTCTCCATTACTTTTCTAGTCATAACATTTGATGAAGCACCCGAATCTAACATACAGTTATGAATGAGAAGTTTATCAACTAAAAGGGAGACATAGAAAGGTGGGTGATCTTCTCTCCTCGGATCAACACTGTTGAGGAGTATGGGCATATATATAGGTTTGATAAGTTCAACTTCAAATATAGCATTATTATTAGGAATGGGATCCTCCTTGATAATTTTATGAGCTTCACTTTTTCTATCCTCTAAGGCTTTCAATAATTTTTCCTTTTGACCTGGAATCGTAAGGACATTAGTTGCAAAAACATGAATTTTAGCATTACTTATCCATTCTCCCATATCAATATTTGACTCAGGGACAATAGGAGGATCCGGGAGGGAAGGATTGGTTAGCTTTTGCTTGTACTATTTAGACGGTGATTGCTTTTCTCTCCTTTGATGCACAACTCCCTTGAACCTTGCATCCTTCTTTTCCTTAATTTCCTTGGGAGGAGGCATTGTACCATAAAATTTAGACAGGAGATCCTTCTCGAAACCATTGTCCGTGGCCTGCTGCCAATGCTGGTTTGATAGAGGGTAGGTTTAGCCTACCATGTACACATGATCAGCCTCACCTGATGTTGTTTCCTGATTACTGACGTCTTCCATCCCATGTTCTATAATCTGGTTTTCTATGTAGCAAGTACTTTCTGGGTGGAATTTCTCACAAGGTCTACACCATGGAATTACTTCTTCTACCAAGTTAGTTGAGTCTAACTAGTTTGGAATCCTAGGCTCCTGCTGAGGAAAATTCTTTTGATACACTTGATTCTGTTTTGGCTGAAAATTCCTAGGCCCACTATTTCTCTCCATTGTGACTATTCTGTTTTGGATTTTTGTCATGAATTGGTCCTGACTAGTCAACACTTTTTCAAGCATGCTAGCTATTTTTTCCATGGGGTCTTTAGAGGTTTCCTTTTCCTCTAATTCAATGGCCTTTCCCTTTTCTTTGTTGAACGAAGTATTTCCCCTAGTGTAACCTGGAATGTTGGACTTGCCCGAAGATTGCATATTCCTTTCTATTTTCTCGGCCAGATCTTGAGCAGTTTTTAGATCAACTGGATCTTTATCCCTTAATTGGTATCTCAAATCACTAGTGAAAGCTTAGATGTAGGATATCAATATGGAGGCATCGCTTGGATTGATGTCTTGAGGGAGATCCGCAACCACACGCCCAAACTTAGTATTGAATTCATCTATGGTTTCATTCTCCATCTTCTTTATATTATGAAGGGCAGCAAGCAAATGTCTTGGTTCTTTCTTTTCCCCCCACTTCTTCTTAAAACCTGCTAGGAATTCATTAAGGGTTTTATATGAATCGTCACTAAGGTTTTCATACTATTCCATAGCATCATCCTCTAAGGATAAAGCAAAGAGCTTCATTTTGACATCATCATGGTCGTGGGCAACATCATTGCAATAACTGACTAGGTGCCTTTCGAACTTTCTAAGGTGAGACTTGGCAGTGATGGCATTATTTCCCTCAAACTTGGGGAGCTTCTTGATCGCATCATTCGGAATGTTATGAGGAGCACCTGCTATCTGAGAAAAGTCAAGGGCTTTGAAAAATTCTATCATTTCTTGAGATTGGAAAGTATGACTCTCCACAAATATGTTATGGATATCTAAGAGGGATTGGTCTCCTAAAACTTGAAGGTTTCTACGAGAAGTCTGCCTATTCAATCTTTCCCTAATAAACCTTTCGGGATCAGGGAGAGGATTGAATAATTGTCGGTAGTTTCTTCGGGTATAAATTCTTCAATGGATGTTAGACAGTGGAGTCACCAGATGGATCAAGTTTTAATTTTTATGTTTTTTAAAGACTAGATCAATCAATTTTTTTTATCTTTTTAGTTGTTTTAGAAAAAAGTTAAGCTAAGTCGTACTCGGGAATAAAATGATTTATCCCCGACAACGGCGCCAAAAAGTGTTGCCGCCTTTCACACACCTGGGTCACGTGGCAGAAATCTTCAAGCCACTCGGTGTGTCCTTGGGGGCAAGTCTCGAGTCAAGGCTATGACCTTGTTCTTGAATCCTCTGTTTAGGATCAACTCCTAACGAAGCCAAGGGGGGTAGACCCTATTAAGTTACTAAGGATGATTTCTTAGTGTGGTGATGTTAAGCTGAATAAGTTATTTAGGATTTTGAATATTTTAACTATAAACAATTAAAGATGACAAGATACAAAGATAAACACACGAAAGCACAAAGCTGATACACAATATATATATATATATATATATAAAGCAAAAATGGCCAGTGCCTTAGAATGGAGTCAAATAAAAATGATCAATGTGCTTGCATGTGCTTGGAGTGAATGTTTTTCGATTGCATCTTGGTATGTTTTAACTTAAAATTGAAGTATGAATTGATTAAATTAGGCTAAGGGGGGACTCCAGATATACCCGAGAGTACTTGGAGTATGTCCAAAACAAAACCTTTATGGATACCCGCAAGGAATATGTGGGTTGAAATGGAGTCTCTGGGGATATTGTTCGTAACGCACCTGTTAGGGTGTGACAGAGATCGGTGCCCCGAGGTCACTTTTTAGTAAGTTCCCGCTTCCTTTGGGTATTTTTCCACCGTAGAGGTTCGATCGAGGTGTTGGATTTTCACCTGATGGTTTGTCAATTGGGGAGAGTGAGTCCTAATTATGCTATTCATGCAAGTGCTTTTGATACAACTTGACTGATCAGATGAACTGCAGCCAAGTGTAGAGCATACACACTGGAGTCTTGTAAATTTTAATAAGTTTTAACTAAGTGTTCTTGTTTAAAAGAAAAAAGCCTGCAAGAACCTCTTTCAATCCAAGTGGATATCAATCGGGGAATCGATGAGGGGTTAATTTTAAATTTCTCATAAACAAAAGATGAAAAATAAAACAACTACACAAATTTGGTTTTCTGATTAATCCTACCACGAATCTCTTTCCCCTTGCGGGTCGCTCGGGAAATCGTGGGGTAAGTATTATGATTACTTTGAAATGTAATATATGGATTATGTAATTAACAACAAGATCAAGTATACTACCCTACAAATCAGATCAATTCTAGTGAAAAAGAAATAAGAAGAAAATGACGAAAATGGCACCGACGCGAATCCCCCCACGGGGGATGGGGAATGGGCTCGAAAAAGCCTAATCAAATATTGATTTTACTACAGAGGTTACAATATAAAAGCAATGATAAATCAGTTCTTTCTTGTTCCTTATACAGGATGAAACCAAGATCTTACAGTTATACAAAAATTTTACAAATTTTGTGACAAAAGAGAGACCCCTGGGGGGATTTGAGCGCTCCGAAAGCCACTTTGGACAGCAGATTCCTTTCTTCTCTGTCAGACCTGATAAAGGAAAGTGAGTGTGTTATAATAAAAAATTACCAAAATCACTTTAGGAGTACCTTTGGGTCAACCTACTTTATCTCAAAGAATAATGAAATTAAACTAGCTAAACTGACGAAAAAGGAACCAAGGAAAGCAAGCTTTCCTTGGGATCTAGGCTTGATGTTTGTGCAACCAATTAAAATGCACTGATATTGTAGAATATTAAACTTATTGAACATAAAATGAAACTACCTTAACAGCAAACTATGAATTTTCACTAAATTACTTGCGAAAGTAAGGTACTTTAGGCTAGATATCTTGACATTGAACTTTATATGCAAAATGAAGCTAAGATCTAGAAATTGGAAGGGATATTGCTAATTATATCTATGTGTGTTTTTATTGATGAGATAGATCAGATTAATAATAAGCCTTTAAATTAACTAGTTTGAGGAAATTTTAATAATTTTTAAAGGACAGAAAGGGGAAGAAAGGTGCTTGTTGTTGAAGTAGATCTGCAGAGGGAACTTGGTAGAGAAGCACCGAGGGGAATGATCTTAGCAATATATACTGGAAATAAATGGAATAAAACCTGAACCATATATTTCCCAGCCACGACAAACCTGTAAGCTACAACACAACTCCTGCAGACAGAACTATCAGATCTGAAGATACATATGAGAAAGGGATGATACAGTATGCAAATAACCTTATTTAACATATAGGTATTAACTCATTCAAACATATGCATAAAATAGAAAGTAAGTGAGCTTAATTACAATGATCTATCCTTATGATTTCAGAAACCATTCAGGTAGACAATAATTAAGTGCAAAAAATTGGAAAAATAGCAGTTTCACCTTGAATGCAGCAAGACAATGGAAATCCACACATGAAAGGTACTCCACAATTGAGCCTCCAAAGCTTCTCTTTATTTCAACAAATGAAAATCAGTACACAGTTACAATGGCAAGCCCTTCAGTCTAGCTCTAACTAGCTTGGAAGAGGGAGCCTCAAGCAACATTTATACAATTTGCAGGCCATCCATCCCAGTGGGGGCACATTTCCTCATGGAATCAAGTGAAATCAACTGATGGAGAGTTCATCAATGTAGAACTGAGGCTGAACTAAGCCTACTTGTCAACCGGGGGCCTGATCTGGCTGACACATCAACCCATACACTGCCACATCGGCCCACAGAGCATCCAGGAGAGTCCACACGTGTGGAGGAGAGAGAGAGGGCACAATTCCCCATGAAGACCACTGTAGATCAGATCTGGATCTGATTTGATCCCCTCCTTCAGTCAAGGATTTGTCAGATCCAGTAAATCTGCTCCAGATTTGATTGATTTCAGTCAAATCGGTTGAGAATCCATTGATTTATTGATTTTGGATTTGCTCCATTATTCATCAATTTATTAATGAAAATAATCAATAATTGATTTTTGGGGCTTTCTGACCTGAGTGATGGAAGATCACACAAAACTTAGGAAATAGTGGGTCCATGGGTTTACATGGTGCTCTTAGCTTGAAAATGAGCACCTACATGACTGAAACCGATTATTTGGACCACTTTTATTACAGACCCAATTTTTCCAATTAAACTATTAAAAAATAGCCTAAGTTTTGGAAAAATTAAAATTTAATAAAAAACACTAAAAAAACTAAAAATTTGAAAAATTGAAAAACACCTAGGGGGACTTAGACATGCTCATATGACTCAGAAAATATGTCTAGAATGCTTATACATTGACAGATAGACTCTAATAACCTCAATAGGCCCAAATACCAAGCTGACCACCCAAACTTTGGAGGTATGGAGTGAAAAACTCAGAAATTATCAGTTGTTTATTCAATAACCAATAATAACCAAGGGAAAAAAAAACCCTGGGCTGATCGGATTGACAAATGAAGTCTAAGAGACCGAGTCTTTTACAGACACTATCATGCTAGAACATTTATTACAATTCCCCCATGGGGTATGAACATGTGATATGATACAACAAGCACTTCCCAGAAGTACTTCCAAGGGTCTTTTGGAGTCCAAACAAGTTAACCCTGTCTGGTTCACCAGGCTCATTTGATAAAAACCACTAAGTACAACTTAGGTGGTAACAGTACCCAAGTCCGTAAACAATCCCTTCCAAAAATCTGAAGTGAACTTCACATCTCTGTCAGAGACTATTGCATTTGGAAATCCATACAATTTGAAAATCTCCATCATGAAGATCTTTGCAATGTCGTCAATCTTGTGCATAGACTTTACCGGTATAAAATGTGATGCTTTTGTCAACTTGTCTACCACAACCATCATGGAATTATGTTATCTCCAAGTCATCGGCAATCCCGTAATAAAATCCATGGAAATAACTTCCCATTTCCATTCCGGAAATGGCAAAGGCTGCAACAAGCCTGCTGGATGTTGATGCTCAACCTTTACCTATTGACATTTCATGCACCTTGAAATGTATTCAGCCATGTCCTTTTTCATTCCTGGATAAAACTACTGCTTTCTAGATGTAGCAATTGTCTTCTGGTACCCTGGGTGACCAGAATATGTAGTTTGATGGATTTCATCCATAACAACTCTCCTCAAATCTACTACATCTGGAATATAAATTATGCCTTTATAAATAAGAAGTCCATGTTAACACTCCGTTTTAATAGTTGATTTAAGGACCTGACGGAAGTTCGGTAAGGGTCCTAGCCCCTCGAATTTGATGTGACCACCCTTCAACGAGGAAAGTGGCAAGTGTGTTGTAACATTGGGCAGGATTCATAATCAAGGGCTGTGATTGATTGGGGGAATATCCACGGTTTCGAGCCACTTTGCTCGAGCAAAAATTCAAGATCAAAGCTTCCTTCCCATATCGCAAAGCGTGTTAAAGACCGGAGGCTTTCAACAGTTGAGATGAAGTTTGGGGTAGATCAACAGCCTAAAGTAATTTTGCAATCCATACTTGTGTAGATAAAACCACAATCTCAAATCGTGAAAAGGTGTAGAGGTCATAAAGATCAACGGTCACGATGAAGAAGGAGAATAATCTATGGCTACGGTTCATTTCGCAAGGCGAACTAGCATGGATGAATATCTGAGTTTCCCATTGCGAAAAATAGTGGGGCCCACTCAATCGATAACTGCATGAAGGGTCGATCATGATCGATGGCTAAGAACATCTTTTGATTGTTAAATTTTCATATGCTTAGCTAAGACATTAGTATTTCATTTCATTTTCATGAAAAAAGCATATTAAAAGGATCACTGAAAGATAGACAAGCACAACCATAAAAAAAGGAACACAAAGATTTATCCTAGGAAAACCTTAAAGAGAAAAACCCTACAAAAGCTTCCTCAATATAGATGCCCCAAAAAGATAAAAGATAAAACCAGCAAGGAGATCAAAGCCTGATCCTCCTCCTTCTCCAGCTACTTCTCTTCTCCACTGATGCACTACACAAGTGAGAGTGTGTGTGTCTCAAATGAGGAGCACTACACCTCTATTTATATTCATCCGTTCACCTAAGTTAACTCATTTGACATGTAGGCTCGAGTTAAATCATGTAGGATCGAGTTACACATGTAGGCTCAAGTAACCACACAGGGGTGCTGATGACCCACCTTTACAATTAGAGGGGACTACCTCATGAATCTTATTATTTCTTCTGATTAGGAGCATTGGGGTACAATGTAATACAAGTGGTTCTCCTAGTGGGACCATCAGGGACCACAAAAAGATACATATAGAATATTCTTCAAAGTTACAATATTTCAACACTCCCCCTTAACGAGAAGGGTATTCTACAGCAACATCAACAACAACAAGAGTAGAGATAGGGGACATCATCAACATCAGCAGGGTAACACATCTATATATGATTGGAAGCTTTTCAACATCATGTAGTCTTCATCTTCAATCTTCAGTCTTCATCATTAGCAACATCTTCAGTCTTTGATCAGCAACATCTTCAGCTTTTTGATCTTTCAATTAGCAACGACATCTTCAGCACTTGGACCTTTCGATCAACAACATCTTTGGCACTTTAACTGTTCGATCAGAAACAACATCTTCATCATTTTGACCTTTCGACCAGCAACATCTTCAGCACTTTGACTTTTCGATCAGCGACAACATCTTCAGCATTTTGACCTTTCGATCAGCAACATCTTCAGCACTTTGACTTTTCGATCAGCAACAACATCTTCAGCACCTTTGACCTCTCGATCAGCAATATCATCATCAACACTTTTCCCTTTCAATCAGCAACAACATCATCGTCATCATATTCTGATCTGTCAATCATAATCATCATCACATTCCGATCTTTCAATCAGAAACATCATCATCATACTCTGATATTTCGATCAGAAACATCATCAACATAGAAACATCGTCATCATACTCTGATCTTTTGATCAGAAACATCATCAACATACTCTGATCTTTCGATCAGAAACATTATCATTATACTCTGATCTTTCGATAAGGAACATCATAATCATAGTGTGTCATCATCATACTCTAATCTTTAGATCAATACGTCATAATCATCATACTCTAATCTTTTGATCAGTATGTCATCATCATCATACTCTAATCTTTCGATCAGTACGGCATGATCATCATCAGCAACAACCTGCAATTCACAACTCAAAGACAAAAAGTCTTTGGATCACTTTTGGACTTAAAGTCCAGGGGTGATACAATCCCACCACATTCTCGACAACTGAAGTTACTAGATTGAATACGAGAGAATCAGTCCCTATCACTTTAGAACTAATTCCAAGGACGATCTAATCCTACCACATTCTTGACGACCGAAGCCACCGAATTGATTATGGGAGAATCAGTCCCTATCACTTTAGGATTATGTCCAAGGATGATGCAATCCTACCACATTCTCGAGGAACGAAGCCACCAGATTGATTACGGGAGAATCAATCCCTATCACTTGAGGACTATGTCCAAGGATGATGCAATCCTACCACATTCTCGAGGACCGAAGCCACCGGATTGATTACGGGAGAATCATTCCCTATCACTTTAGGACTATGTCCAAGGATGATGCAATCCTACCACATTCTCGAGGACCAAATCCATCGGATTAATTATGGGAGAATCAGTCCCTATCACTTTAGGACAATGTCCAAGGATGATGCAATCCTACCACATTCTCGAGGACCAAGGTCACTAGATCTATTATGGAAATATGTCTCGGGATGATACAATCCCTCTTCATTCTCGAAGACCGAGGTCTCCGGATCACTTTAGGGAAAGTGCCCATGGATGATACAATCCCACCATGTTCTCAAGGACCGAGGCCACCAGATCTATTGTGGACAGATGTCCTGGGATGATACAATCCCTCTTCATTCTCGAGGACCGAGGTCTCCGAATCACTTTAGGGCAAATTCCCAGGGATGATACAATCCCACTGCAACATCACTACTCCCCCTTTCGAGGAAGGTCTTTCCGAACAACACCAAGCTTGTTTCGAAATTGTTTGAACTCTACTCGAGGCAGAGGCTTCGTTAGTACATCATCATCCAAACCATCATCATCTACATCTTCAGTATGTGAATACTGAACTATCACCATATGTATCTCCAGTATGTGAATACTGAAATATCATCTATATCTTCAGCATGGGAATACTGAAATCATCATCATCTATATCTTTAGTATGGGAATACTAAAATCATCATCATCTATATCTTCCGTATGGGAATACTGAAATCATCATCATCTATATATTCAGTATGGGAATACTGAAACATCATCATCTCTATGTTCAGTATAGAAGTACTGAGTCACCACCATCTGCATCTACAGTATCATCATCTACATCTTATCTTGTATGTAGAAATACCGGATTTCTATGTGTTACGTCAGAACACAGGGTTATTTTTCATCACAACTATGGTTATCACATAGAATCATTGTAGTATCCATATTCAGGTCAAAGAAACCTGATATCAGCTTCTGAAGCCATATGGCTTCACAACTTAGTAGAGCTATCTACTATGTATTATGCTTCAACCGTGTTAAGAGAAACACTTGAATCTTTCCTACTAAACCATGAACTCATAGCATACCTCAAACAAAAGCATCTACCTGATGTGCTTTTCCTGTCTGAGATACTTCCATCCCAATCTGCATCTATGTAGCAATACAATATATATTCATGGCTACCATCATAGTATAGACCAAAGTCTATAGTCCCTTTCAGATATCTCATCACATGTTTTGCAACTACTAGGTGAGCCCGTCTTGGTTGAACAAGATATTGAATTAAGGTGTTCACAGTAAAACAAATGTCTGGTCTGGTATTTGTTAAGTACATCATTGACCCAATGATCTGGCTATAGTGAGTCACATCCACTAAATCTAATGAGTCATCAGCTAATAGCTTTAGGTTGGAGTCCAGGGGTGTGGCCATAACTTTGCATTCTAACATATTGAATCTCTTCAATATCTCTACCGCATACTTTCCCTGGTTGAGAAAGATTCCTTCTGAACTTTTCCATACTTCCAGACCTATGAAATAATGCATTAACCCGAGGTCTTTCATCTCAAATTATTCTGCTAGTTTCTTCTTACTTTCCATGATCTGTTTCTCATTCCCTGTCAAGAATAAGTCATCCACATATAGTAATAGAATGACAGGTTCATCTTCTACAACCTTGTAGGAAAGGTTAGGATAGAATTTACTCTTGGCAAAGCCCATGCTCATCAGGAAACTGTCTATTCTTCCATACCAATCTCTAGGGGCTTGCTTCAGGCCATAGAGGGCATTCTTCAGCTTGCATACTTGATTCCATCTATCTTCAACTTCAAATCCTCATGACTATTCGATGTAAAACTCTTCCTCAATCATACCATCAAGGAATGCTTGTCTTTACTTCATCATGGAATAAACTACCATGATAGTTTTGAAGGAAGTGTACCTTGCTTCCTGGAGTAAGTGTCTCTTCAGAATTAATTCCCTCTTTCTGATAGAAACCTCTAGCCACAAGTCTTACCTTACTTCTATCAGCAACATATCTTATCTTGAAAATCCATTTGGAAGATACCACATTCTTTCTTTCTAGTTTGAGTACTATATCCAAAACATCATTCTAGTATCATAACATCTTCTATGAGTTTGTCTTCTCAGGTCATCAACATATCCTAGTATTTTGCATTCAACCTTGAAGGTTGGAATCCACTTTACTCTTGGTAAAGTCTCAATCCATCATGAAGCTACCCATCATGTCATACCATGTTGAACTCAGATATAATTTTCTGTAGTTACTCCCCCTGAAGTGGAGTATCATCTGCCCTCTTCATTCTGTACAGGTGGTTCTTTGCTTGATATATACTAGTCAATAGAGTATGTCATGTCATATTCTATACTTTCTGAGGCAAATCATGAACCTTTCTTTGTACACTTGTTCTTGTAGATCCATATAGAAGATACTAAGTACTTCCCTTTATGTCTTGAAATCATATCGTATACATCATTCCCCATGATCAACTGTTATTCTTTGATCATAGCTTCTTTTCTTCATCTTGAATTATCTCTTGTACCCATGGTGGTCTTCATCCTTCAATGTGGATCTACCGCTCTCTGAATCTCTTTCCTCCTTCATGGTGTCTCTGACCCTGGGAGCTTCAGATTCATGTTTATTGGAGTGAATCTTGAATTGTCATCACTTGTTCTTCGAAACAAGTCTCATCCTTCTTTTATTGTAGGAGGTTGTATAGGACCTTTCCTACAATTCAAATGCACCAGTTGCATGGTTAGAACTATTTCATAAAACATATGCATAAAGACAAATTCTTATGCATCATGCAACTGTTTAGACAATACAACATTTATCCATATCTCACATAAACTTTCTAGATTCCTTTCATCTCTACCATGACATCATTAAGATTGTGCACTAATCCAATATGTAAGCAAAGAGGTTTAATAAGTAGCAATGGAGAGTTTTATAGCACCATGATCTACTTACCCATCACATGCATATTAGTTGTATACAGTCATTAATTCAAACAATCTATCATGCATAACACATCAACTTAATATAATCAAATGTATAACAAAACAATATCATGAAATGACAATTTAATACTTATCTTTTATTTGTTTCGTGGGTAGAATCCAACTTGATCATTCTGCTTTATCATCTTCTTCATTCATGAAATCATCATTTCTTATCCAAATGATAAGATGAATAAGAGGTTCTTTAAGAATTGAGTTCTTCATATTCCTCATCACTTGAGGGATCTTCTTTGAATGGTGAGAGCTTGATCTTCAATTGCTCCCATCTTCTTCTTCTATTCTTATGAGTCGAGCTGAAAGAAATTACTTCCTTCTAGCATACATTATTTTCATGAATGAATCCCATGATCCTGGGAGGCCATTCAAGGTGGCTATCACCACTTCTTCTTCTACCGCTTCAAGTTGTTCTGCATTTTGGATCTTCACATTCTTCAACTATTTTCTCAAAGTCATGTTATGATTTAAGTTCTTATCTTCAAATAGATTGATCAAGGAATCAAACATATTCAGTGTCTTTAGGGAATAAACTTTTGGTACAATTTGATCCATGATTGAATCAACAATGATCTTCTTGGCCTTGATCAAGTTCTTCTTGTGTAAGGCTTTGAGCCTCATCTCCGTATGGAACTGGAACCTCTCTACTCATGTAGGTGTCCAATTCATTTTATTTAGAGAGATCAAATACTTCCATGCTTGGAAGTTGTCAAGTTTACCAAACTTATCATCAAGCAGATGTGATAGATCACTTTGAAATGAGAACCTCAAATGCAAATAGCAAAAGATTAGATCTTACCGATTTCAGGTGTCCGTCCTGCTTCCAGAGATAGCTGATTTAGGGTTTGTCAGAGAAAACCTAATTTTCAAAACTTGGAATATTTAAGATATGATTGTATAGAAAGATATATCTCTTGAAATGGAGCTATCTAATGGATTCCTTTTCTGAAAACAGTGGAGGGAAGCTCCCGGAAAAGGAAGCCCTAGTCTTCCAATTTCTTCTGCATAAATGTTTGTCACGGTTTCTATGATATCTCTGCAATTACTACTCCTATGTGTCTTAAATTTTGAAATGAGGTAGCATCACATATACATGATCCAAAAAGATAGGTTTCATTAGAATTTTTTTCACCAATTGGAATTTATGATCCTTTTCCCACGTTGACCTATTACAGGACTGTTCAGAACAGTGAAGTTGTACGGACTGCCACGTGTCACTGTTTCATCTTATGGTTCTTAAATTTGGAACAAATAAAGTAAATTCTATAATATTTCTGGAACATCTTTAGTAATTGAATTTGTACCTCTGTAGCCCAATCTATATCAATTTTCCCCAGGTGTCCTGTTTAGGGATGAATTCTGGAAGAGGCTACAACCCTAACTTGGAGGGATCATATGTCCCAAAATATAGTGAATAGGAGGCTGAGTTTTGGACACAGTGTACATCAGGATTTTATATTCGGCCTCTACAATTTGCAACTTCTGAACCTTCACCAATCTCGGAATAGAGTGAATGGACCAAAACTTAGCAGTTTTAGTATTTAGGGTTTTTCTAGCTCGGGGTCAAACTAGGGTTTGACTTTCCCAGAGTTTCACCCAACCAAAAAACTTGATCCAAGTCTCTAGACTTCAATTTTGATGAGGAGATAAATCCTATGCTAGGCTCACTCAAAAATTCTTCTTTTGCAAGAAGCCCTAATTTCCCGCACCGAAAACTGAAAATGCAAGGAATCGAATTCCGCTTCAATGGAGAGTCAGCCTAGCCTTCTTTTGCTGATCAATTGTGGAGAGAGAACCAAAAATTAAGAAGCCCTAGATTCTGTAGTTGCACAATGTCTTGTTTTCAGGGTGGCTCTGATACCATGTTAAATTTTCATATGCTTAGCTAAGACATCAGTATTTCATTTCATTTTCATGACAAAAGCATATAAACAGGATCACTAAAAGATAGACAAGCACAACCATAAAAAAGGAACACAAATATTTATCCTGGGAAAACCCTAAAGGGAAAAACCCATCAAAAGCGTCCTCAATATAGATGCCCCAAAAAGATAAAATATAAAACCAGCAAGGAGATCAAAGCATGATCCTCCTCCTTCTCCAGCTACTTCTCTTCTCCACTAATGTGCTACACAAGTGAGAGTGTGCGTGTCTCAAATGAGGAGCACTACACCTCTATTTATATTCATCCATTCACTTAAGTTAACTCATTTGACATGTAGGCTCGAGTTAAATCATGTAGGCTCGAATTACACATGTAGGCTCAAGTAACCACACCGGGGTGTTGATGACCCACCTTTACAATTAGAGGGGACTACCTCATAAATATTATTAGTTCTTCCGATTAGGAGCATCGGGGTACAATGTAATACAAGTGGTTCTCCTTGTAGGACCATTGGGGACCACAAAAATATACATATAGAATATTCTTTGAAGTTACAATATTTCAACACTGATCCAGAATTGACTGCGGTGTTAAGAAGAGAAAAGTTGGCGGTAGGATCAATGGAACGTGGACGACGGATATAAGAGATTACATTGATCAGACGGCTAAGAATCCTCCCAAGATATAGATCTCCCATCCACTTTGGAAATGACAGCAGAGGAGGCGCTCACAGGGGTAATCTTCCCCATTGCAGATTGGTCGATTCCTTCGACGCCATTCGATATACACCTGAGGTGGAAGTCTTTTCCAGTGACACAGTTCTCCCAGTTTGCAAGTGTGGAATGTGGTTCATTTTGGAGGAAGCTGTGAGAGAGATAGAGGTTTGTTTCACTGAGGTGACATACCTGGAATTTACACGATACCAAGAGATGCAGTGAACTAAAACATCCCAACCCCACCATCAAGGTAATTGAAAGGGTAGAAGAAGTTCAAATCTGCAACCCTTGGAACCAGCCTAGTGGCCATGCAGAAATGGTTCGGAATGTTAGCCATGACGGATAATATGATTGAACATCATGAGGGAAAATCCCCACCCTGGCACCACACATGCCACCATCGCAACCACTTTAAGGGTATATCCCTTCCTGAAGCCATTCCTGCTTGCACTATATAACACCATCCTCCGAAGATCTTTGAGACATGGAACCGTGTAGATGATAAAAGATATAGGGTTGAATTCTGAGAAGTGTCGAAGTCTTTCATAGACAACCATGACTATGTGGTCTGAGAAATTAGTTCAATAAGGGGTACTCTTGGTATGAAGGCATGAAATCTTTGTTCTGGTTATCCACACCAGAAAACCACCAACCACTTAGGCACAGATGTGAAGTACCAAGGGGGATTCACTCGCTTCTACAAAACCCAGTCTCTGGATGTGCAGTGCATGGGTTTTGACATCCCTCCAGCACTCTCGGCTACAGTCACGACCTCTAATGTCTCAGCTCATAGTGGTGGCAAAGCTGTTGGAGAAAATGCTCATACTGGGACCAAGTGGGTCCAAATCCTTCGACGACATTCCTAGAGGCTCCACTTGGCTGCTTGGTCATGGGTGAGGAGAAGGTCGAACACACACCTGGCTGCATGACTCATAAAATAATCCCCCTCGTATGAGGAAGAAGATAGTACAAGGATGATAAGATTCTTAAGTCACTTATCGTCACCAAGCATTGGGCCACCTTTTTTCTAGCCTCCTCCTATAACAGTTTCACCTGATGGAGGATGAGGTCGGGAGAATAGTAGAGGAGGGGACTCAAGTCCTCTTGTCAGCCTTTGAGCGATATGCGCCAGCTGAACAAGGAGACACAAAATGGGTCCAGGGAAGCCTGTGTGGATGATTGGCCGTCAGCATGCCACATGGGATTCATTTTCACGAAGCAGGATGGTATGGGGCTCTGCGCTATCAGCCTGTGTTATCACGTGTTTTTAATTGTAAAAACATGGCGATAGTCTGCTCTTTTCACTGTTAACTCCTGATAGCGACTTGTAACAACTTTTTATTCAGTAATCTCAGCATTAGGATTGTATAAAAATGCTCCCAATAGAGGGAGAAATTTGTTAGTGAATTGGATTGGGAAACAATCCCAGGGTGAGGCTCCCATTTGTAAAGCTTGATACCTGTGTATGAATAAATTGCAGTGGAAGACTATTACTCATAGTAGAAATTCTTGTGTTGTTGTTTTTCCCAACAATTACTTTCTTTTATGTGTAAATGTGTTTCTTGTTTCCACTCAATTTTGTTAATTGATTTTCATGTCTGCAACTTAGAGTGTAGTGGTTCAGAATTCATACTCGTTATGCTGCGGTCTCTATTCCAGGAATTCATCAATGGTTCTTATAAATTTGGATGGAATTCATCTCACCAGTGCTCCATGCGATGGAATGTCCCTTCTCGTCCTCTAAATCACCCGCTAAATATCTCATGATTGGGAAATCTGTAGCTACCTTTCCTCTGTTTGCAATTTTACATCATTATTTCCATTTGTAATCATTTCTTGTGCAGGTCTCGACTCCATTTTTCCATGGTTCCTTTCCCCCGATAATCCAACAATGCACCTTCCTCAACATACTTTGCCCCATTCAGGATCCTAGCCCCCCGATTATGCTGATTGAAAATCCTATGCGGAGTAGATTCTGGTGACACACAATACTAACAACCTTATGTGGAGTATACTTTGGTGACAACCGAGAGATCCCTCTCTGACTGTGCAGGGCCAGAGGCGTAGTCTAAAGAAGTTATGTTTTTTCCCGAGAGTGGCCTCCCCTTGCTCGACCTTGGGGGCTCAAAATCCCGGTGCCAACAATCCATCTTGTTCCAATTTATATCCCTCATAACCCTTCTCAATACCTTGCTGCTATAATTTGTCTTTTACCTGCTCATACAATTCATCTCCGGAAAAATGATTAACAATCTTCTGCCTCAAATATGATTGGCAAATACTAAGAGATGCCACATGCATTTCATGTACCTTCCTGTTCAGTGCATCAACTACCTTATTCTCCTTTCCTTTTATGTGTTTTATTTCGAAATCAAACTCACATAAAAATTCCAGCCATCTCGGTTGCCTAGCATTCAAAGTAGGCTGATCAAACAAAAACTTCAGACCACAATGGTCTATCCTACACTCAAATATTCTACCCATCAAGTAATGTCTCCACATCTTGAGAGCATGCACTATGGCTGCAAGCTCTAGATCTTGAGTGGCATAGTTCCTCTCATGTTCTTTCAGCTTCCTTGACTCATAACATATCACATGGTTGTCCTTCATAAGGAATCCTCCATGCCCTTATCTGCATGCATCAGTACTGGATCTGCAACCTTCAATACTGTTGATGTATTTGTAACTTCGGAATGTATTCATCTATGTATCTTATTTATTGTAACCCGATGTTTACTCCAGGATGTATCTATAATGTAATTGAGTCATGTTGTCATGCCCCGATGTTCTGATTGGGAGGATCAATAATGTAAACAAGTCATGTCAAGTCATTGTGGGTAACCCTCTGATTGTCTAAGGGTTAAAGTCCCCACAGTTCTAGGGCACTAGGGTTATTAGACTCTCCTAGTAGAGGTCGTCCCTGGTAGGGTTTTATTCATGTTGGGATTAGTATAAATAGAGAACTGGAGTCTCTATTTATCACACAACTCATACACACTCAAGTGTAGCACATAGTTGAGGAAGGAGAAGATACTAGGGCTTGATAAGAAGAAGGTTACTGTTGTCGAGAGATCAGTTACTGTTTTGGGATTTTATTGTTTTGGTGTTGATTCTATCTCTGAGGAAGTTGCGGGGTGTTCTCTATTTATGGTTTCCCCAAGGAAAAACACTGTGTTCATTGTCTCTCTGTTTGATTGTTGTACTTGTTATTCTCTCAGTTAAAGATCCTAATAATGCTAGCTTAATGTTGAAAAACTAACATGGTATTAGAGCTAACCTGAGAAGAAGACACTGTGCAGCTACGGGAACTAGGGTTTCCTAGTTTGTGGATCTTCCTGCATATATTTTTAGCAAAAGTAACGTGTAATAACTGTCATCCTTAGGGCGCATCTTTCTATCGAAGCAAAATCCAATTCTGAGGTTTTTTAGTTTTGGACCTGACACTACTGCCAGAAATTAGGGATTTTCACAGAAGAGGATTTTTTCAGTGATCCTAGGCCTCGATTGATCTCCTCCCCAAAATCGAAGTTAGGGACAAATTTCAAGGCATTTGGGTGGACAGATCTCTGGAAAAGAAAAACCCTAATTTGCTCATGTTCTAGTACTGTAGGATTTCAGCTCCAAATCCAAATGTGACATCTTGACCTGGTAAGATCTAAATCTTTTGTATTTCCATTTGAGGTTCTCAGTTTAATATGTCTCATCATACCAAGCTTGATGAAAATATTGAGGGAGCTGATAAATTTCGAGCCTAGAAGTATAGGATCTCCTTGGTCTTGGAAGAGAATGAATTAGACTCCTACATCCATGAGGAGGTTCCAGTTCCGGAGGCAGATGAGGCAAAGGCCTTACATAAGAGGAATATGGTTATGTCAAAGAGGATCATTGTTGATTCTATCAAGGATCACCTTATACCTCAGGTGTCCTCTCTCAAGACACCTAAATCTATGTCTGATGCCCTAACCAAATTGTTTGAAGGGAAGAACATAAACCGGAAGATGACTCTGAGGAATGAACTGAAGAATGTGAAGATTCAGAATGTAGAGACCATCGAGTCTTACTTCACAAGGTTTTCTCAGATCAAGGAACAATTAGAAGATGTAGATGAAAAAGTGGAGAATGCAAATATTGTGATGACAACACTGAATGGGCTTCCTCGGTCATGGGATTCTTTCATCTAAGGAATCTATGCCAGAAAGAAGTTAGTCAAATTCAGCAGACTATGGGAAGAATTTTCTCAAGAAGAAGCATGAATAGAAGCTCAAGAAGAGAATATGGGAAGCGAATACCAAGCTCTCACAGTTCACTCCAAGAAAGGTAGAAGAAGATCTCATTACTCCAAAGGTAAGGATTCTCATCATAGAGATAACATTAGAAGGGACCTATAAAAATTGAGATGTTATACATGTGATGAAAGAGGACACTTTGCAAAATACTGTCCTAAGAACAAGGGTCACTCTCATAAGAAAAAGGGGAACAAAAGAATACATCATGCTCATGCTGCAGAGGATGATGAACCCTCCAAGAAAAGAGCCAGATATGAAAGTGAAGATTCTTCAAGCAATGATGAATATGTTCTGATCTCCACTCTCACAGGTAACATTACTCATGGAAGTGATGATTGGCTTATATACAGTGGGGCTTCCAAACATATGAATGGATTCAAGGAATCCTTTGTGAGATTACCAGAACATGAATCACCTCACAAGGTGAAGCTAGGAGATTACTACCAATATCCAATAAAAGGTATTGGGAAATATTCATATAAATTAGACTCTGGAAAGTCTCTAATAATGAAGGAAGTATTGTTTGTGATAGGACTCAAGAAGAACCTTCTCTCCATATCATCATTAGATGCAAAAGGAATGAGGGTTGCATTCATATATGGTCAAGTCATCATGTGGCCAAGAGGAAACACTATCGATGATGCAGTGGTGATTGGAGAACAAAAAGGAGGTTTGTACAAATTGAAGGGCCATCCAGAACAAGCATTGGTGCATGACACAGTAGAGCCAAGTGAAATTTGGCATATAAGGCTTACACATTTGCATTACAAAGCACTACCTATTGTAAGAAAAGCTATTGAAGTTCTTCCAGAATTCCAAGCAAAACATGATGGGGTCTACAAGGGATGTGCGAAAGGAAAGAATACAAAGAATACATTTCCTAGCAGTGAAAGCAAAGCCAAAGGAATCCTAGAAATCATCCACTCCAATGTATGTGGTCCTATGTCATCAAACTCACTGAGCGGGTATGCATATTATGTTTCTTTTATTGATGATTTTTCTAGGAAGACATGGCTTTACTTCATGAAGAACAAAGATGAAGTATTCAGCAAATTCAAGGAATTCAAAGCCTTGATCGAGAACCACACTAAAAGGAAGATCAAGACTTTTCGATCAGACACTACTACATTTCGATCCAAAATCTGACGGTTACTTCCAACGGCGCGTGGATTTCTTTTTTTAAACTCACCAAAAATCACAAGGTTAATTCTTTTTTTGTAAATGTGGTGATAAGCGTTGCTTTACCGACGGCGTGAACAGGAACTTAACTAAGAAAAGCGCTTTCGATTATGGTCGCTCAAGGTGCAAAGACTTTCATATCAAAATGATTTTCTCTTTTTACCACATTGGCAGACAAATTCTAGCCCAGATCCTCGTTGTATACTAGTCACTCGATTTATTTTCTTCATCTGAACTGATCATGGAGACCTGCACCAGCCCAGTCCCAACAATTCCATCTAGAGGTTTGACAAAGCAATATCTAAACCCGAGCTACCCATCTATTCAGTTAGCCATTTTCAATAAAAATATCCTTTCAACTCCACCATATTAATCTGTCTATGCTTGTACTTCTCCTTCTCATTTGGGGTGAAGGCAGAGAGCGCAGGCTGTAAAACCCATTAACGCTTTGGGCAGTTCAAGAGGAATTCTATCTCCATCATTGGACTCAGTAGGCACATCATCTAACTTATGGATGCCGAGACTAGAGGACCTAGATACCACCAATATGCTTCTCCGGCAGAGGATTGTCTTCTTGGGTTCCCAGGTTTGTTTCGCAGCTCCCTCTATTATTAGGTTTTCCAGAATAATAATGAGCTCCTCAGCTGAACTGGTCATTGTGGCTTTGTGGAAATTTCTGCAACACAATGCAACCAACATCCCAATACAACAGAACACAATGCAGGGCCTAACAACTTGGGTATTCCTAAACTTAGTTTTGTATGCGGGTATAGCCTTACGGGTGACATTTGTCAGTCCACGGTCCTTATCTCTATTTCCATACAAACAATTCAATTGCATACATAAGGTAGGGTTCAATACTATTTGTGGATATACCACATGTAATTTTTGGATTACCCAAATGGCATTTTTCGTAGGAAATATATATCACATGCACGGACGCTTTAAGACATCAAGCCATGTATAGATATTCTCTGCCTTGTCAAGTCCGATCCTAATTTTGTGTTTTGTCTAGTTGGTTGCATTTGCTAACTTTGATTTCCATGTAGTCATTTTATTGCATATACACAACACTGGTATTGATAACATGGTTCGATGCCATGTCTATAGTAAAAGTGAATGTTCTCGACAATGTAAACTTGCTACTTTATTGCTTTGGAGGATCTGAGCTTATTGTAGCCAGATTTTGGTTGTTTATGTGATGGGCAGGTAGATGATGTGAGTGCAGATTTTATTATCAGTCAAATTTTTCTTTTGGATTTGGAAGACTCAACGAAAGACATTAAATTGTTCATCAATTCTCCAGGAGGTTCAGTGACTGCAGGTATACAAAGCCTTTTATCCAGGTTAATTTTATAATGTACCCCTGCTTTTAAGTTTTATGTTTATTTTTAAACAGAAACATAATATTTTAACTCAATTTATATGAGATTACAGAGAATCCACCTCTGCTTAAGCCTTATACCCATAGGGTGTTTTACATTTCGTACCCAAACTCTTTCGATTTCATTACTGCACTTCTCTAAACTTGTTTAAAAAATCAATATCTGACTTCTTAACCTGCCTAAAAGACATATTCTTTCAATTCTCAACAATTTTTTTTTTTATTAACTGATGGTTTGAGCTTGCTGGTGGTTGCAGCCACCTGGAGGTTGGTTTCAAAAACAAACATTCTAAACTACTAATTGTCAACATGTTTAAAGTTTTACCCATACATCAGACATTATCCATAGTTTTCAGTATTCCTCATTTAAGTATATAGTAATACCAGCATAATTTCATTAACTTGTTTGCTTCTTGCAGCTTATCACTTGTGCAGTGTGAACTAATGAGGAAACTGTACATCTTAAATTTTGGCACTAGCCCCTTTTTAACCATATCATCATAAAACATCAAAGTATTTTTTGTTTACCTTCCTGACAATAGAAGATAACATAATCCACATAGCGTGAGTTAACAAGCGTGAGCAAATCCTCATTTGGAATTTCCCCAAGTGTATTGGCTGCCTACATAGAAGTTGTCTGAACTTCTGAAGGTTGTCATAATTTATGACATGTCAATTTTCATAGTGATAGTACAACTTGAAATGGCAGCAGTTGGATCCTTTAATTGAAGTCCCCTGAATGTAGTTGATGCTTCTTGTAGCTTTCCTTCATGATTAAGTATTTTGATG
>LPNX010611991.1:36085-48180 GCA_001517045.1 Pseudotsuga menziesii
TGTAGTAACGTACCTGTTTATTTCTTTTATAGATGATTCTGATACATCTTTTCCTTCAATGTTTCCGATACGTCTTTTCTTTCAAAGGAGGAAGCTGCCAGCAGACCTAAAGGAAGGTGTATTGTAAGCTCTTTCTATACAAGCATTAGGCCAGGCATTGACCAATTCACCTAGATCTTCCATTCTCACAACAAAGAATTTAACTTCATTTTATATGGCCACCAAATGCAACCAACTCATCAAGGTGTTGGAGACCCATCATTGTCAGTGATATAATCTGTGTGTCAGGGAACCTATGTACAACAGTGACAAAACTCGCACTAGTGAGTTTCCATGTCAGTATGATATGCTGGTGTACCAGATGCAAAGTTCTTAAACTATCCCACTTCAGTAGTGAGCATTCCAAGTTCCAATGTGCCAATATTGTAATTCCAAGTTTTGAGAGGAAATTATATGATTAGGTACACCTCAGATCTACTAGTTGGTATTAGATTGATTTCTTGTGTGCCATTGTTTGGTTGGCATTAAGATTAAAACATATCTTTCATCCCTCTAGCGTCGTCATCATATTGTAGATTCTCAACTGAAACTGGACCTTTGAATCACATTAAGTCATACCTATTTAATCTTTTAACTCTTTAATTTTTCTCAACAAAAATAAATGCATATTAAGTTTTAAATGCTGAAAAGATTACAAATAGGTATGCAAAGTCAAGAGCTTGAATTTTTCGTAGGGGCTACAACTTACAAGCATCTCGACTGGAGTGTACAAATTTTGGAAGCGACCAATATATTCACATTGTTGCAAACCAACACCTAGAAAAGGTTTCCAGACTTACAAGAAGAACACCCTAACTATTCCCGATGGTTGAAATAAACTTACAAGAAGACAATACCAAGTCTGTCTACATACAGACTTAATATGACTTGCTTGATCTCCACACTTTTGAAATCTGAGAATTGCTTGATTACTGAGAATTATCCTTCTTGGTTCCGTTTAATGATTTTCCTTTTGATAAAGAAGTTGGTGCCACCATATGAGAGGAAGACATTGGATACCATATGGTAAAATATTCTAGAACTAGATAGTCTTTTCCACTCTGTTCTTCAGTTCAGCCTCTTTCTCTTGTGGCAGGGACTCTCCATCGACAGTTTTATCAATCTTTGAGTTAGTTCAATGCTCTTATGTTGGTAGAGTTGAATTGCTTTGGTCTGCCTGGGATTATCCTTAGATAGGGGAGCTTTCTGCACCATCCCATTTTCATTGTCTAAGGACATTCAACCAACTAACTATATGATGGTGTAGTTTTGTACCATCCAATCAAGTTAGATTGCATTTCTTATTCTTTTTAATCAGTGCTCTTGAAGGGGTGGCCTCAAAAACTCAAGCAAATGATTTCCGTGAAGCAAGGAAAAACCCAATGACGTGGCATCCAAAGTCTATCTCTACGATATATGTCCATAAGGCATGATATCCAGGCTATCTCTATAGTAGACACTCTCCACAAAACCAGGTCTAGGATGATGCAAATTTTCTCCAAAGTGGACAAGTCATCATCCAAATCAGAATGCTATAACCGTCATGGCTGTAAGACCTAATGCAATGATTCTCCAAGGTAGTTTGCCCCCAACAAATGTCCAAGAGGGTTGAGCGCTGGCTGAGGACAAGGCAAAATTGGTGAGTAGTCAGCTCCAAGGTGATCATCCTTTATAAGAAATACCCTATATCTGATTGCATTCATAAAGAAACCTTCTTAAAAGCTGGTCATTTCATTATAATGTGCATAGGTATGGCTAAATGAAAGCCTTTAACCCAATTGCTCAACTTTAAATCATGCAACAAACCCTCATCATTGTGTGCTGTCCAAACATGGCAATGAAAGGAATATAAATCTCTCTCGAGGACTGAATACTAGTGGATCTTGACCTGTTACTTGATTATGTAAGGCTGCAAATGGATTTCTGCGTGAGAATATTGTATCCACATTGAGCTACAGGGATCCTATTAATTCTAAATTCTGAGCCAAGTCAATGATCTTGTTGATCAAATAATTTCTCAAATTGGCATTTTGAAAGTTTGCTTGTTCTTCCTTAAATTTATCATGAAAAAGGAGGACTTAAATTACTTTATTCTGTATCCCTTCCTGTAGGTTTCAGGGGCTGGATTTGGTGTTATAAATATCTCTGAGACCGCTGCAAAACATTGTTCTAGAATTAACCCTCCAATGTATGCCTTTTATAGACTTTGTATTAGGGTGAAAATCCATCCAAGGATACAAAATTAGGCTTGAGGAATGATGCCGCTGCTACAGGAGAAATCTAACAGTCACTTTAAGGCCTTATTTTTCTTCCTCTGCCCCACAAAATGTATACCATATGCAAAAGGGGAGTGCTACCAAACATCCATGGAGATAAGGAATATCATGTGTGAAACACCATCAATCCACCAATCTACACATTCATCGATGATCCAAGGCATCATCAAATGAACATGTCATCCTTTACTGAAATTTGGGTGAAGATCATAAGTGGACACCCATGCAAAATGGGAAGTAACAGGGTCCACTACCTTCCTACCAAAGCTGGGAAGGTGGTTCACTTCCTATTTGGTCAGGATATGCTAAAATATGTGGAGAACCTGTCTTTGGCTCAGATTCCTCCACCTTTCTATAGCCATGACCTTCCTTGTTGCTTTGATCATATCTTTCATCCTCCCAAACATTAATTCCCATTTCTAATTGTCCTCATCTATCTTATGTTTGCATTATTCTGTTCAGCATACTGATTCTTTCTCCTAAATCCTTTAGGCTATCAGAATTTTTCTCAACAACTCCAGCAATTGCAACCCTTATTGCCCATTATGAATATATTGCAACTCTGAACACAATTCTTTTACCTCTAGTTGATTTTGGTCCGTGAAGATTGATTATATCTTTGCTACCCCTCACCAAATTGTTCCAGCCTCTGCACCCATCCTCTTAAATTCCTCAACTCGATTCCCTATAGATTAGTGTGGTGGCGATCGTAAGCTTCTTGATTTCTGTCAACAATTGCATCATAGTTGTAATGATTTTTCCAATCTTGGGAGTGTTGGGGTTGAATTCTCCTATGACCTCAAGAGGACCGTGGTTCTTGTTTGTTTCACTCCAAAGCTTTTTATTTCTTTCATTTGATGGATGTGGCCATTGGTTTTGATGAGGATGGATGGTTAAAATGTTTTTTTAACTCTTTCTCTAGGTTCTAGACCAATTGCCATCCCCACCTACTGATGACTGTGTAGTCTTGCTTCATTTGTTATATGTTCCTGAGTGACTTTAGTTTTTTAAAATTTGAATGGCTAGGTAAGGCACTGATTGATATTTTAGGGAGATGGAGAATCCAGATAATTATAAGGACTACTAGCCATCCCGCAACTGAGATTTGTAGGATTAGGAGGCGTCGTTTCATTTTGTCTTTGATTTTGAGTTCGTGGGGTGTTTGTAACTGTAAAACTTGGGTTTAGCATTGTGGATTCTATAGATGAGGGTGTCAGGGGGTATTAGAAGAAGTTTATGCAGCTGTGATTGCTACCATTTCTTTGTTTATTTTTGTTTTCTTGGATTTAACCTTATCAAGGTTTTCAGGGACCAAATTTGCTTGATGCTTAATATCTTGGCAACACCAATGCAGGGATTAATGTCATTCTTACGAGTTTGAGCAAGGTGGTATTTGAATCGGTTTCTGCCACCACTATACTTAGTAAGACAAAATTTACACTTCAGGTTCAGTTTTCTGGGAATCTTTTCACAATAAGCTGATGCAAAGTCGTTCTGCCCCAACATTTTCAAGGTTTTGGCTTCATTTTTTACTGCTGTTAGGGTTTATACTTTATAGCAATTTTAAAAGTGTGTGGCTGATTGGGTTTGCTGTTTTATAGATTTTCCCAAGAGTGTTTTGCTCTGGTTTAGGGCTTGTATGAACACTAATAGCCTTCAAATGCCAGAAAAAACATTAACAGCAAAAAATGACCTAAATAAACACCCCAAACAAGCCCTAACAACAGTTATAAGAGCCCTAAAAACAAAGATTCTAACCTCTAAAACCCTAACACCATAGAAGAAAGGAGAAGATATGCTTGGAGGAGAGTACCGTCTAGGCTGGGAAATCAGCTGTAACATCAGAAGATGAGAAATCCTAGTTACCTTATCCACCGCAAAAGAAGAAATCCCCACAAACTACCTCTATTATGATGCCCTATTTGATTTTATGGATACCATAGTTGTTTTGATGTGTTGTTCTTGAGTCCTCTCGGTCACCCGTGGTCACATTTGCTGAAGGAGAGAGCAAGCCAGCAAGAAAATGCAGGAAAATGTGAGCAGTTTGGAGTGTTTCTGGGCATTTAAAGACAACCCAGAAAGTTTTTTTTTTCATTATTTACTCTACTTCATTAAGCACTAGGTAGAATAGAAATAGATGATTTCATTGTGATTTTTTCATCTGACAATCCCTTATCTTGGAGGAAAATACTTTACCTTTTAAGTATTTTTGTCTTATTAATAGCTATTGTAATAGTAAGGAGATTCAGTATCATTGCTTCTTGTCCTGAGAATGTTACGTCATAACATGAACCTTACTGTTTTGTGACCTGTCTACCATGTGGGGAATTATAATTTTGGGCAATGTGGCCAATTCATAGGAAAGGTTCTTTATGATTTAGGATACGGAATGAACTTTTTATGTATTTCAACTTTCAAGGAATCTATCTTTAAAACAGAATGTTGGTCCTTCTGATTTTTCTAAACAAAATCATATTTCTGGTTAAAAAGCACATCTAAGTATGTATATGCTCTTTGCTCTCAACTCTCTATATGCAACAATTTTACTTCATATTTGGAATTTATTGAAAATTGCTTCAAATCAGTATTATAATTCTTATTGCTTTGAAACCTTTTAGCATAGTGCTTTTGCAGGTTTGCAGGACTAGGAGCAGGGCTTGCTTGGGGTACGATTCAAGAGTCTGCAAAGAGGCTTGTGATTGGAAAGGGCGATCTACCGTCGGATTTTTTCATTGTGGTTTAAGCTTGTCCAACTATGAAGCTGATACTTTTGTATTAAAAGATGAGTTACAAACTATTTACTTATTTAAACAGAACATGAGTTAGCCACAAAGATTGTAATCATTTTCATCTTTTTCTCTTTCTGTTCATACTTGTGCATTGTCATTATGATTAACTACTCACCTTTCCCTGATAGAAGTAAATAAATTGACAGTTTGTTATGCCGTCTGGAAATTTCTCTTTTCCTTCACAACTTTAATCGTTGTTCCAAAGCTAAACTAATTATGGTTCCAGTTTGTGATCAGTAATTAGCAGTCACAGCTCTACACAACTATCCAACTTGATAGCATTTAGTATATAGAGGATCTTAAGGGAGTATGAACTGAAGATACTAGATTGAATGAATGGATCAACTCAACTCATCCTTTCATGCTTTAAGACATTTATTTGATAATAATATTCTTAACGTGTTTTTTTTACTTTGGGGATTGTTCAATCATTCGAGTTTATAGTTTCTCATATTGTGCTGTAGTAATCTCACTGCTATGATCCTCTTGTGCATGTATTCCTCCATGCATAAACAAGGGACATGTTGTTTACTCTCTAACCACTCGAATAAAGCTTGTGAAGTGGATCTGGGAAGTTACTGCTTAAACGAGAGTAAACAACCACAATCACAAAAGAAACGGCTTAAACGAGAGTAAACAACCACAATCACAAAAGAAATGGCTTAAACGAGAGTAAACAACTCTGTGACCCCTGTGGCACACCCTGGCACAAATAAAAAAGCACCCTTTAGAAACAGTCAGATCGCAAGTGTAGCAGAAACAATGACCTGTCAAAATAGCCTGTCAAACTTTATGGTCTTTGTATGATGTTTGAAGCTGAGAGAGTATATCTAGAATGATATTTTCCAGCTGTGATAGCTCCCCTGTATGGCCAAAATGAACATTATGGCACAGAATTCTGCTAAAACTTATGAAGTATTCAATTTCAACACTTTGTACCACATGATATACCCATGATTCTAAATAGCCTGTTCCTGTTTTTAAATCTTCTCTCCAACAAACCAAAGCCCAAGTTCAGTTTTTAAAGCAGCAGTAAGGATATGATAGCTGGTCTGGTTAAAGAGAACCCCAAAAGTATGGAGATAAGGAGAAAAGATCTCCATTTTAGAGCTCGTTCTCTAACAAAAGCTTGACAAAGATAACAACTCTGGGACATAGTTCTCTAATTGATGTCCAACCTCAAATTCTTCATACAACATGGCATTGTTTGATGAAATGCCAAAGTCGGTTATGTCCAAACAATGCCTTCTTAAATAGTGATTCACCTAGTAGCTACAGTAACTATTAATCAACCCAAGCCAAAATAAGTTCAGTGCAGTCTAGGAATATCTCATCTTATTGGCTCAGAAATTTACAACACATTCAGTATACAGTTACTCTTCCTCGGCCTTGTTACAGCCAAACCATTACAGTCCTAGGATAGACATCTGCTATGTGAAGGTGTTGAGATTCATGTTCAAATTTCAAACTCAGCTCAGCGACTATGCAATGTTTGAAATTTTGAATTAATTCCTTGTATGTGAACTCTGTAAAAAGGACTGTTATATTTCTGCTATTAAAGGTTTTGGCTACAATTCCCATTAAGTTAAGGTCATGCTGCTGTCAAGTTTTATTTGATATGATAAAATGTTTAGCAAGTTGGGGTTGAATGTTATAAAGATAAAACAACCAAATTCTTATTCAACTATACAACCAACACCTAGCTTAAAACTGACCTGAAAGCTACAGTAAATCATTGGCTATCCATATAAAGTGTTTGTCAAGTGAGCAGACCGGATTTGACTAGTAGACTGTTTGACAAAAGTCCCACACCAAAATGTACAGGCAGTTGACTCAAAAATTGGTATAAATCTGGTTGGGGGCATTACAGGGGGATCCAAATCAGTTGGTGTTCTGTCCTTTCTGGCTTACAGAATTGCAAAAAAAGTTTCAAACTCCATCCCTATTTATTCTTCGGAAGCTGCATTGTAAGTATATCTCTGAGAATAATGTTAGCTCTATCTCTAGAATATGAATATGATATACAATGTACATCTCATGTCTAGAATATGAAGAACCTTGATAGGAGGTATGTGTATATGTGATTTTTGCTATTGTGTATATGCAAATTCTGATTTTTACTGAATGGAATATTGAAGTTTTGAACCACGTGTTTTCTGTCATAACATGCTTTCTATGGTAATTCTAGTAAGAAGGTGATCTATGAATGCCATATTATATAATTTTAACATCTTAAAACGGTGCTCAAGAATACATGATGTGGGTCTTGGCACATAACAGAGTCATGCAAGATCAAAATAAAACAATTTAAGATTTATTTTCAATTATTGGGTTCTACAGTCTAGACAACTGCCCTTATACGTTCTAGAGATATGCTAATGTATGTTTCTCAAATTGGCTATGAATCATCATTTTGATTTTAATCTGTTTGTTTCCAGGCATTTGAGTCACCGGACACTTTAACAAACTGTGTGTCATTTCTTAGACAACATGCACCTGATACATCATCCAAGGCAGCTTGCTTGGTTGTGCCAATGAAAGTCATATCATTCCCTTAGGTAAGTGGCCTTTCTTTGTAGCTATTTAGATCAAATTGAAAATTTTTTTGTTGTTGTCTTATGGTTGTCTTTTCAGACATGTTTAGCGATAGTTTGGGAAGTTATATTACACATAGCTAAGACTATATTTGCAGCAGTTCTTAAAACTGTCTCTGCCAAGTGAGGTTCAGATGAGCTGCACAACATGGCCATTGTGGGATGCATAATTGACTGCAAGTACAAAATGACTTACAGATGTTAGATTACAGTGTAGCAATTATTTGCCACAAGTCCATAGTGGATAGTGAATTATACAATTTTCTGCTTCAGAAATTAAGGGAAAGCAAGTTATATGGATTGCATTCAGTGTCTAAAGCCTTGTTCTGTTGTAGCCTTCTCTATGGAGCAAAGGATCCATCAATTTCTAGGTGCTTGAAAGACTTGCTCTGAATGAAATCTTCAGTCAATCAATTGAGTTGCATAGAATCTGCAGTCAACCAATCCAGTTTCATGTAATGGTTGTGAACTTGTCTCCACCTTGGTGCAATTGAAAGAAACATCTATCATGCAATGCTTGTATTAGATCTTCAAGGAGAATACCACCAACTCAACATCGGCCATAATAGCATTTGAACCAAACCATACACTATGACCAATCCTCCATGCGAGGAACCTTCCTATTTAGAGAAAGTAGATACCATAGCTTTCCAATGGTTTGACATTGATTTGATGCTTTTTCTTTCCAACATGATCCACTGCATGAGTGAGCTTCATAATAACGTGTTTCTAGAGGCTGTCCTTAGTGATTAGCTTCCAAATATTCTTGGCTTCTATTGTGGATCCAAACAAATGAATGGGTTTAAGCCCCCATCCACCCTCATCCTTTGGTTGAGTTAAAAAATTCCAACTAACAAGATGATACTCCCCCTTTGCCGAGCCTCTTTTCCATAAGAACCATAGCCTAGAACCATAACTTCATAGCCTGGATCTTAGCCTAGAACCATAACTTCATCATTGAAATATCATACACAATAATTTTTTTTTTAAAAACACATAACCTTCGCTTAAGCGACGCCTCTTCCTGTCGATTTTCCGACGCTTATACTCTATATCCATTGCTTAAGCGACGACACTTCATGTCGCTTATCCGATGGCATAAAGGTTACTTTAAAAAAAAAATCTTACTAGCCGTCGCTTATCCGACGGACCTTCTGTCGCTTAACCGACGGCAGAAGGTAATTTTTTCAAAAAATTTCACTATCGTCGAAGATATTCTGTCGCTTAACCGACGCTTTAAATTTAACCGACAGTTACTAAGGTGTCTCTTAACCGACGATTATTTAGGTGTCAGATAGCCGACAACAAGTTTCCGACGCTTAAAAAAAAATCAAAGTGTCGTACATGCGACAGGGAAGTGTCGAAAATCCGACATGATGGATGTTGGATTTTTGGTCAAAATGTAGTAGTGAGATAAGGCACTACTACATTTTGACCGAAAATCCAAAGGCCGCCATGTCAGATTCTCGACACTTCCCTGTCGCATGTACGACACTTTGATTTTTTTTAAGTGTCGAAAACTTGTGGTCGGCTATCTGACACCTAAATAACCGTCGGTTAAGCGACACATTAGTAACTGTCGGTTAAATTTAAAGCGTCGGTTAAGCGACATAATATCTTCGACGGTAGTGAAATTTTTTGAAAAAATTACCTTCTTGCTGTCAGTTAAGCGACAGAAGGTCCGTCGGATAAGCGACGGCTAGTCATATTTTTTTTTAAAAGTAACCTTTATGCCATCGGTGAAGCGATGGATATCAATTGCAAGCATCGGATAAGCGACATGAAGTGCCATCGCTTAAGCGACGGATATAGAGTATACGCGTCGGAAAATCGACAGGAAGAGGCGTCTCTTAAGCGACGGTTATGTGTGTTTTAAAAAAAAAAATATTGTGTATGATATTTCAATGATGAAGTTATGGTTCTAGGCTAAGATCCAGGCTATGAAGTTATGGTTCTAGGCTATGGTTCTTTTGGAAAAGAGGCTCGGCAAAGGGGGAGTATCATCTTGTTAGTTGGAATTTTTTAACTCACCCAAAGGATGAGGGTGGATGGGGGCTTAAACCCATTCATTTGTTTGGATCCACAATAGAAGCCAAGAATGTTTGGAATCCAATCACTAAGGAGAGCCTCTAGAAACACGTTATTATGAAGCTCACTCATGCAGTGGATCATGTTGGAAAGAAAAAGCATCAAATCAATGTCAAACCATTGGAAAGCTATAGTATCTACTTTCTCTAAATAGGAAGGTTCCCCGCATGGAGGATTGGTCATAGTGTATGTTTTGGTTCAAATGCTATTATGGCTGATGTTGAGTTGGTGGTATTCTCCTTGAAGATATAATACAAGCATTGCATGATAGATGCACCAAGGTGGAGACAAGTTCACAACCATTACATGAAACTGGATTGGTTGACTGCAGATTCTATGCAACTCAATTGATTGACTGAAGATTGCATTCAGAGCAAGTCTTTCAAGCACCCACCAATTGATGGATCCTCTGCTCCATAGAGAAGGCTACAACAAAACAAGGCTTTAGACACTGAATGCAATCCATATAACTTGCTTTCCCTTAATTTCTGAAGCAGAAAATTGTATAATTCACTATCCACTATGGAATTGTGTCAAATAATTGCTACAATGTAATCTAACATCTGTAAGTCATTTTGTACTTGCAGTCAATTATGCATCCCACAATGGCCATGTTGTGCAGCTCATCTGAACCTCACTTGGCAGAGACAATTTTAAGAACTGCTGCAAATATAGTCTTAGCTATGTGTAATATAGCTTCCCAAACTATCGCTAAACATGTCTGAAAAGACAACCATAAGACAACAACAAACCTTTTTTCAATTTGATCTAAATAGCTACAAAGAAAGGACACTTACCTGAGGGAATGATATGAATTTCTTTGGCACAACCAAGCAAGCTGCCTTGGATAATGTATCAACTGCATGTTGTCTAAGAAATGACACACAGTTTGTTAAAGTGTCCGGTGACTCAAATGCCTGGAAACAAACAGATTAAAATCAAAATGATGATTCATAGACAAATTGAGCAACATACATTAGCATATCTCTAGAACGTATAAGGGCAGTTGTCTAGACTGTAGAACCCAATAATTGAAAATAAATCTTAAATTGTTTTATTTTGATCTTGCATGACTCTGTTATGTTCCAAGACCCACATCATGTATTCTTGAGCACCGTTTTAAGATGTTAAAATTATATAATATGGCATTCATAGATAGCCTTCTTACTAAAATTACCATAGAAAGCATGTTATGACAGAAAACACGTGGTTCAAAACTTCAATATTCCATTCAGTAAAAATCAGAATTTGCATATACACAATAGCAAAAATCACATATACACAGACCTCCTGTCAAGGTTCTTCATATTCTAGACATGAGATGTACATTGTATATCATATTCATATTCTAGAGATAGAGCTAACACTATTCTCAGAGATATACTTACAATGCAGCTTCCAAAGAATAAATAGGGATGGAGTTTGAAACGTTTTTGCAATTTTGTAAGCCAGAAAGGACAGAACACCAACTGATTTGGATCCCCCTATAATGCCCCCAACCAGATTTATACCAATTTCTGAGTCAACTGCCTGTACATTTTGGTGTGGGACTTTTGTCAAACAGTCTACTAGTCAAATCCGGTCTGCTCACTTGACAAACACTTTATATGGATAGCCAATGATTTACTGTAGCTTTCAGGTCAGTTTTAAGCTAGGTGTTGGTTGTATAGTTGAATAAGAATTTGGTTGTTTTATCTTTATAACATTCAACCCCAACTTGCTAAACATTTCATCATATCAAATAAAACTTGAGAGCAGCATGACCTTAACTTAATGGGAATTGTGGCCAAAACCTTTAATAGAAAAAATATAACAGTCCTTTTTACAGAGTTCACATACAAGGAATTAATTCAAAATTTCAAACATTGCATAGTCGCTGAGCTGAGTTTGAACTTTTAACATGAATCTCAACACCTTCACACAACAGATGTCTATCCTAGGACTGTAATGGTTTGGCTGTAACAAGGCCGAGGAAGAGTAACTGTATACTGAATACATTGTAAAGTTCTGAGCCAATAAGATGAGATATTCCCAGACTGCACTGAACTTATTTTGGCTTGGGTTGATTAATAGTTACTGTAGCTACTGGGTGAATCACTATTTAAGAAGGCATTGTTTGGACATAACTGGCTTTGGCATTTCATCAAACACTGCCATGTTGTATGAAGAATTTGAGGTTGGACATCAATTAGAGAACTATGTCCCAGATTTGTTATCTTTGTCAAGCTTATGTTAGAGAACGAGCTCTAAAATGGAGATCTTTTCTCCTTATCTCCATACTTTTGGGGTTCTCTTTAACCAGACCAGCT
>LPNX010612005.1:0-59007 GCA_001517045.1 Pseudotsuga menziesii
GATATTCATAATTAATAATTAATAAATAATTATTAGTAAACTATTCTAAAATGACGCATCCTTTCATGGATGGTATCCAAAGTGCCTTTCCAATTTATATATATATGGCACTCACTTTGTAATATTTCATTATTCATCTATGAATTTATTCATATTTTATTATCTACGGATATGTGGGTTATTTCAGAAATTACTTAATTGAGAATATCCAACTATGGATGTTGCACATGGACTACTGCAACATTAAGTTATTGATAGTTTCACTAGAATGCTATTGTAGATGATTTATCTGTGCCTTAGTTTGAGGAGTCATCCCCTTTTCCGTTGAGTTTGTTGAGCATCATCATTTCTAAACTATTTTATGGAGGTTGTTCCATTTGTTGAGAGTTATTGGTGGACCATCTCTACCTTGGCACTTGTATGTTTGGAACATGGTGACAGTAAAGCTTCAAATGTTCATGAGTAGTTGAAGAGAAAACAAAAGGATCCATGTTGGGTATATGTTATATTATTTGCATTTGCGTATGGAGGGGATGTGCGTTTGTCAGTGTTGTGTCTAACAATCCCTATTGGCACCTTCATGGAAATAGGTCAGAGGTTGTTTCCATTCGGAAACGACCGTTAGACCATTTTCGATGTCAAAAATGACTATTTTTGGTTAAGGGGTTGAGTGTTAGAATTTGAATGGTTATACAAGATCTAAAACATTTTTCATCATAACATCATAACCATAAGCAAATGATCATTAAAAGAAAGACAAGCACAACCAAACAAAAGAACACAGAGATTTATCCTGAGAAACCCTCATGGGGGAGAAAACCCAACAAAACTTCCTCAATATAGAATTTGACCAAGTACAATGTAAAACCCCAAGAACAACAACAGAGGTTCCCTTTACACAATGTACTACTCCTCTCTCTCTTTCTCTTGCGCAATTTTTGAGTCAAAGTGTGTATGAATGAGAGAGGCACCTCACCTATTTATATTCATTGGGTGAGTGACTCAAATAACTAACTAGGTTGGCCAGGTTATCTTATTAGGGACAACCCACCTAAGAAGACTCAAAATACATTTATAAAATACTTTTGTGGGTACTATTGTCCCGACTTACAACGAAGGTTTTACCTCATGACTTTTACATGACCAATTACATCAAGGACATCTCCGAATGGAGGAATACCATCTTTGAAGGAGGACTAGAATAAAAGTACAATATCATATATTTTGAAGGTACATTTGTTTAACACTCCCTCTTAACTAGGAAGGTATTCCTCATCAACAACAACCACAAACACAACTATACATCTAACTGGTGAGTCTCTATATGTCATAGGAGGTTTTGGAACAACATAATTCTCCTTCATCGTCAATTTGAAACTGCATCATCATCAGTATGTGAATACTGAGGCATCCTCATTTGCAACATCAGTATGTGAATACTGGATCATCTTCTGCAACATCAGTATGTGTATACTGGATCATCTTTTGCAACATCAATATGTGAATACTGAATCATCTTCTATGTGTACTGGATCATCTTCTGCAACATCAGTATGTGGATACTAAATCATCTTCTTCAACATCAGTATGTGTATATTGGATCATCTTCTACAACATCAATATGTGAATACCGAATCATCTTCTTCAACATTAGTATGTAAATACTAAATAATCTTATGTGAGTACTGGATCATATTCTACAACATCAACATGTGGATACCGAGTTGTCTTTTGCAACATCAATATGTGGATACTGAATCATGTTCTGTGAGTACTAGATCATCTTCTACGACATCGGTACGTGGATACTGAATCATCTTCTTCAAAATCAGTATGTTGATACTAAATCATCTTCTGCAATATCATAATATTGAATCATCTCCTGCCATATCAGTATGTGAGTACTGAATCATCTTCTGCAATATCAATATGTGAATAATGAATCATCTTCTGCCATATCAGTATGTGAATATTGAATCATCTACCTCCAACATTAGTATATGAATACTAAAGTGACAACAAAAACATCATTAACATGTTACTGCTAAAACCTCATCATCAGCAAATAAATTCTAGATCATTATTTGTAAAATCAGTAATGAAATACTAAAGCAAACCTCAACAACATCAGTATAGAAGTACTTAAACTACCTCATCATCATCAGTACGAGGATACTGAATCTTCCTCATCAACATCAGTATAAGAATACTGAACCTACCTCATCAACATCAATATGAAAATACCGAATCTGCCTCATCAACATCAGTATGAAAATACTGAACCTACCTCATCATCATCAGTATGAAAATACTGAATCTGCCTCATGAACATGAGTATAAAAATACCGAACTTACCTCATGAACATTAGTATGAGAATACTGAACCTACCTCATGAATATCAGTATGAGAATACTGAACCCACCTCATCAGTATAGGAATACTAAAACCACATGTTTCCCTTTGGCTATCTAGAGCAACATCACAGTGGGTTCTTTGGTAGATCCACTCGAGCGTTTGTATGACTTAGTAACCATTTCGAGACAAGAAGCCTAGTCAGATAGATGGATCTCCTTAGGGACCGAACAAGCCTTGTTCGACTTACTAACCCTTTTGGTCCAAACAAGCCTAGCCAGACATACTAACCCCCCTAAGATCAATAGGCCTCATTTGACTTACTAACCCTTTCGGGCCAACAAGCCTAGCAAAACATACCCTACCCTAGACTAGGCTACCAAACCACTGCAACAGAAAACCTTCTACCTCTTCTTTACTCCCTCTCTCGAGGGAGGACCTTTCGGACTACACCAAGCTTGTCTAGAAAGTATTCAAACATTTCACGATACAGGGGCTTAGTCAACACATCTGCCACTTGTTCCTTTGTAGGATCATATTTGAGATTTACAACTCCCTTCCGCATCTTATTCTTGATCATTCTTCCCTTGTACATATGCAACCACAACATTCTTCTCATGTACATCTGCAACTGCATCATTCTTCTCTTGTACATCCACAACTGCATCATTCTTCTTTTGTATATCTGCAACCGCATCGTACATCTGCAACTTCATCATTTCTTCTCTTGTAGGTGATTGCATACAATCCTTCCTGTTACCAGCTTATTTGTACCATAGGTGGATTAGCTGAAGAGCTGCTATTTGAAAAACATGATAAATGTTTGTTTCTAGTGTATCAGATGATCCGCCTTTATGCCTAACCAGTTTTGGCTAGTCAGTTTTTGTTTTAAGTAATTATGACAGTGGCCCCCCGGGGTTTGTAATAAAATGTGCTAGTAGGGTGTTTTGAGTGGTTCAGTTTCCTAAAACTTAGAATTTCAACTAAGGTATTCCAGGGAGTTTTTTTCCCTTGACAATTATGCTTTGCCCATAGCCGAGTATAATTGACGAGGTTTTCTCCCGCTTCCTCCAAAGCTGGAATGCCCGATTTTGAATTCTGGGCCTTGGGGGGTTATTAGAGCCCAACTGAGTATGTATAAACCTATTAGACATTATTATAATAGACTATGGTCATGTCCTAAGTGACTAGGGCCCTCAAAAAAAATTCCAATTTTTTTTTACCAGACACGTCAAATTTTGGATTTTTATTTTTTTAATTTGTCCTAAGTTTTTAATTAATTTTTTCCATAATTTAAATGGAAAAATTCAATTTGTAATAAGTCAACCATCTGGGACTCGAATTCAGTGATTGAAGGCTCTAACCTTAAGCCAAAAATCATTCATGAGCATCTGGCCAGCTAACTCCAAGTTTCAGATCATCATTCAACTGCATAACTCATATTTTCTCAAAAAAGTCAGTTTCAGAGAAATTATTGATTAAATATTAAAAATGATTATTTTGGAGATAATCCAAATCTCTCCAAATTAATCCGAATTGAACGAAATGAAATGCATAATGACATGGAATCAAGCATTAATGATGATTGGGCTCAGCACAATTCCTCTTCAGTCAGCAATCAGTGAGCACTGAGTTCTCATTCACTTAGCAAACTTGCCTCCTTCAGTCATGCCCACGTTTTGGTGAGGTGGAGCTTGTTTATTGGCATGTTGATGTGTTCAAGGTTGAAGGATGACATGTGGTCCTTGATTCATGGTTTTGGCTCCTCCAAACCTAGCACACCTACCTTCAAAGCCTCACGTGTGCCTTTCCTCTAGCCTCACGTCATAGCCTTGGATGCTCACGCTTTTGCTTGTGGAGAGCTCGTTTGGGAGTGGGGGCACCTTGCCTAGGTGGAGGCCTCCCCTCACTCTCACCCTCTTTATTTTAGGTTTGTGCTCATAACGTGGCTAGATTGTTAGGTTTTGCGCCCTCCTTGCATGGTGTGGTGTTAGGGTTTTAGCCTTCTCTCATTGTATAAGAAGAGGCTCTTATGAGCTCTTCGGGGTGGAAATTTTGTGGTAGAGTTACTCTGAAGAAATTGTATCAAGATTTGCTTTGAATTATTAATAAGAATTTCGACTTTGGAGGTCTATGAGCTCTTTGCATGTGGTAAACATATCATGGTTGAGGTGATATTGTTTCTAACCCTTTTCTTTTAAATACTTTGAATGAGATCAATTTTATTGTGTTAAAGCTCAAGAGGGCCACTCTTGGCATGGTAGGATAATCATTTGTTGTTTCAAGTTGATTATTTATGCAAAGTAAATTATAATCTTGATGAACACGAGTAGTTAGTTTTTTTTGTTGGCAAAGTGGTGGAACCCCCCTGACAAGCAGGGTTTCCATTGTCTAAGAAACCACGAACCAGGGGCATCTAAGCCGTCAAAATCACCCGGGGATCGCACCCGGCCTGGACCGCACCAACCCTTAACATGGTTGGATTTTTTGGTGTCCGATGGGATTAGAACCGATGACCTTTCAACTTAGGGGGCGTTTTAACCATACCCCGCCACCAACTGTTCTACATCTCGCGGATGAACACGAGTAGTTAGTTATACATAGTGTTGATATTGGTTTAATTCTCTTAGCATACTTTCATATGATTTGATCTCACTTTGTATTTTAGTTTTGGTGTTATCAGGTTTCACGGGTTGAAGAAGGGTGTGAGTTCAACTACATCTAGCCCAATATTCAAGCAACCCTTTTGTTTAACACTTTCTGATTGCAGGACCTATAGGGATCGTCTTCTTCTCATACAAAAGAAAGTCGGGATTTTCTCTTCCTCTTTTGTGTTCCATCCATAGGAAATCCTTTCTTTGTTACCCTTTTCTTTATTTTTGTTTTGCATTGGTTAAGAAGTAAATCCATTCTTTGAGTATTAATATTTAGATCTATCTTCTTTAGGCTTTATTAGATCTAATCACTGAAGGAATTTATCATTCATTAGATATAGGAAAAAGTTTGTACTTTGCATGCAAAAAATTTCAAAATTTTTCTGAGTACAAATTTTTTTCCAAATTTTTTTATTTTACTTTTTGCATTGTCTTTCCCATCACTTTTTAGTATTATTAGCTTGCTGATTTTTTACTTTTGTGACAGGTTAAGCGGAAGTGCTGGCGGAAAATTGAAGATTCAAGCTTTAAAAAGTCTCATAATTCCCTTTTCTTCATTCCCCTTTCTACAACTAGCTCCGGAAGCCTTCCAAAGATAGGAAAAGAGGCAAAAAGAATCAAAAGAAAGGCATTGTAAAATAATTAATAAAAGAGCAAGTGGGATAAAGGATCCTACACCCCACTTCCCCCATTTGGGGGAAGACTGTATCACCATTGTCCATATTTCATTTTCTTTACTTTGCTTTATATCTGCAATAAATAAAATGGTGAAAATAGAATAGGGGTAATTAGCTTCAGTTTGTTGAAAGGTTTAGTTAGATTTGATTTCATTAGTATATTCTTGCTAGTTTCCTCTTATTCTCATGCAATCTGTTTCATGCTAGATTAGACTTTGATTCTAATTTTGCTTGCATAAAAGTCATCAAAAAAAGGAATTTTTTTTGATTAATTGCTAGTTAGTTTTTTTTTTTTTCATTGAAAAGATTAAATAAAAAAAGAACCAAAATCTCTTGAATCTCACCATAAGGTGGATCAAGAGTGCTCTCTGTCGGAGAGTTCGTTTATTTTTTCTTTTTATTTCATGCACTTTTGTTTCATTGTAATTTAACTAATTAATTCTTAAGTCTTCTAAACTTGCCGGAACCCAAGTCAAGAGCACTCTCTATCGGATAACATTCACACTGCATTTCCTTACATCAAGCATATAGTTTAGCTAAGACTCTTGAACTTTTGTCATAAGACAAAGTCAAGGGCGCTCTCTGTCGGAGGGTTTTAAATAATTTACTTAATAAAATTTTGAAACTCACATTCCCCCCTAATTAATTTATCTCATTGTTTCCTTCCCGAAGTATGCTTTGACCGACCTAAAAATTGGAGTACCCAGAAACGACATTGGACTGTTAATCTTACAAGATTCAACATAATAAAATTTTACCCCATAACCAACACACCAACGTTGTAGAAAGTTTCCCAAGTCATTCCTAGTAAGGGCACTGGAACCCCCACTGTCTAGATTCTCAGCTAGTTGGTCAATCTTTCGCGATACCAGCTTGAGTTACTGGGCGAGTCGTCATGTCTCGAACGGAGTAACTCGAAAGATTTTCCCGGTTGGTCTCTTGATACCTTTTGTTGAAACCTTAAACAAGACCATTAAAAAGCTTTAAAATAAACCAATATTAATCGCACTACACATTCATTGGCACTATTTGGAGACTCACATCCTCAGTACGCTCAAGCATTTCTGATAGAGTTTACTCCATAAGGCATTGGTCTGTTCTTTTATGCATTATTGATAATCTGGGCCATTTGTCCATTGGATATTTTGAGTAAAGTTTATATCTTTGAATGATATATCATTTTGTGAGTTCTCAACATATTGTTTATCTTCTAAGTCTTGTGATAGAAACGTGGATTTCTCTTTTGTCTCATGTTTATTTTTCAATTATCTAATATGCAATCTTCATTCAGAGCCATAAAAACTCTTTTGTAGGTACTACCCCCCTTGGCTTCGTTAGGAGTTAGCCTAAACGGAGGAGTTAGGAGTAGGTGATAGTACCTAGCTCTGTGCTTGCCCCCAGGGTCACACCTCTCCCACTTTCTCGAGTGAGGAGACAGCTTTTAGAAAGTTTCTACTGATGGTGTGCAATCGACGGACAACACTTCCTACAAGACAAATACAGTTGTATGATTAGAAACATTTCATAACATATTCATAATGACAAATTCTTATGCATAAAGTGATATGTCATATAATCATGCAACTATTTTCGCTACTACAACATTCATCCATATCTTGTATACATACACTAACTTTCTATATTCCTTCCATCTATACCAAGACATTATTACGAGTGTGCACTACTCCCAACATGTCAGCAAAGACGTTTTATTCTAGATCAATAGCAATGGAATGTTGTACAACACCATAAGCCACTTACCCATCATATGCATATTAGTAGTAAACTTTTGACAAAAGCAAATACTCTAACATGCATAATACACTTCCTAAATCTAGGAACATATCTATGTACACAACTGAACAACTAGATATATAGGAAATGACAATTCAAATACTTATCTTTGTTTGTTTGGTGGACTCCATCTTGATCTCTGTCTCCTTGCATGAGTTACTGGAGTCTCTGACAACATACTCTACTTCATCGTCTGATTATGAGGACCTAAGCCTATCTTGCTCATGATCAGGAATACTAAACAATTCTTCTTACATCGCATATAACATAGAACTGTGTATTGGTGTTGAATCTGTGTGTCCTACAAATGCATCCCTTATTATCCAATGTTGAAATGGATAAGAGTATGATATTCATCTTAATTAGTAGAATTATTCTGGATCAAAATACATGTTCCTCATCACTTGAGGATATTCCCTTGATTTCTTCTCAGCTGCAATATATTCATCCTTGGTTGCACTGAGAGCAACACTGGTATTCTTTCTGCAACAAGCTGGAGTGCTCTTTCTCTTTGTAGCACTATCAACTCAATCAGAGTCATTGTATTCATGTAGGAATATCCTTTGGTCTCTCACATATATGAGGCTGTATTCAATTGTACCCTTCATGTACCACACCCCATACTTTTCCATAACCATGTGAACACATCTCGACTCTGTAAAGCAATTGTCCAACATCATGTTTGTTAAGTATATCAACGAACCAATTTTCTTCTTGTAGATTGTAACATCAACTATTTCTGAAGTAGGATCACATATTCACTTCAAGTTGGATGTCATTGGTATATCCCAACATATCAAACCTTATCTCAACCACACATTTTCCTTGGCTAAGGAAAATGTACCTCTAATATTGAGAATCATACCAATATGATCAAACCTTTAGATTTACCATAGTCACTCCCTGTGAATTGGAGCACCATCCTTCCTTTGCCTCTTGTACTCTCTATATCGAGACATTTGAGTGACAGGTAGCCTCCTCTATTGCTAATCTTTTATGTATCCATCTATGTCACCTCTTAAGGTCACTAGATATCAAGATTCTCCATCTCAAACTTTGTTGCAAATTTCTCTTGCACCCATCTATGAGCTTCTCATCCTTTGTATGATTCTATCTTCAACCTTGTAGTAAAGGTTGGGATCTCCATCACTCTAGTTGATCCTCAAGATCCTCATGTAACTGTATATGCTATCCCATGGGTGCCTACTAAGCTTGCATAAATCCTTCTTTGCATAGGTGGTTCTCTGTAGAGAGTCGCAAGTCCTGCAGGTTACTCGGTCTATTCTTCTACTTCGATTACACCAACTGTTTAGTGTAATATTCATTACTGAAGAGATGTGTCTGGCCCTTAGAGCAACATGTCACCATGATCAACTCCCTCTTTATGAGAGAAACCACAAACCTTGCTCTGTATCTATTGATTCTTCCATCTGCTATATGCTTGACCCTGTAGACATACTTGGAAGGTGTTACAAAACTTCCCTCCAGATCTCCAAACATCATTCTACATGATCGACTAGTAATTCTTGATCATATCATCCTTCCATTCTTCCTTTTTGGGACATTATTTCACAAGGTGTCCTTTCTCATCACAAATGAAACATCTGAGCTATGAGAGGTCCATCTTCTGAATTCCTATTATTCTTGCAAGAATGTTCTTTCTTCTTGTTATTTTTATTCTTCGTATGAGTTGTTAGCGCTTGATTGTCATATTCATCGATCTCTTCTTCTTTTGATATTAATCGAGTTTCTTCTCACGTGCATTCCTCCATATGTGAGCTTAATTCTAGAACAAATCTCTTGAATGAAATATTCCCATGAACTTGGGAGACCATTCAAGGTTGTAATCTCTACTTTTTCTTCTTCGACATTGTCTCCAATGGCTTCTATATTCTCCTTGATCTGAGAGATCCTTAGGAAGTAAGATTGAATGCTTTCTGATATCTACATCTTCACATCCTTGAGTTGAGTTCTCAAGGTCATCTTCGTTTTGATTTATTTCCTTCGTACAAGCTGGTCATTATGTTGAACATCTCCTTGGGATTATTCAAGGAAGATATATGTGAGATCCAATAGAGACTGAAATAATCCTCTTGGCTTTGACTAAGTCCTTCTTGTGCTTTGTCTTCATCTCCCTTTAGATCTACAACTTCTTCTTTGAAATAGTTCTCCAAATCATGCATGTTCAAGTATGAGAAGCACTCTATACTTCCATGCTTGGAAGTCCTTGGCTCCTTCAAGCTTTTCCTCAAGCTTGATACCCTTTGTCATCATGATAAAAATGAGAACCTCAAATGGAAGTAGAGATGATAAAACTTACCAATGAGATTGCTTCAACTTGATGCTTGCTTGAAAACTTTTATGGAAGACTGCTTCTGGTGGACCTAGGGTTTGATAGAGAAACCCTAATTTTTCAACTTAGATAACTTTAAGATCTGATTGGACATAAATATGTGTCTCCTTAAGGCGACTTGAGCAACACACTTATTTTCCCAAAACTGTGGACACAATTGCAAAATATATGACACCCTAGATTTCCGTGGCAACAGTTTTAGGTCAAAAATTGAAAATCCACAAAATGAGAAATTTATTACATAGAAATATGTGCCCTCCTAGCGCGAGTTTGATAGTCCTCCTTTTTCAACTAATCCATGGAGGGAAGTGCCTGGAACATGAAGCCCTAGTTTTCTCCAATTTCTTCTATATAATTGTTTCATCTTGATTCTGTTATATCTTCGAAATTCATGCCCCTTAAGGTCTTAAACTTCAGCCTGAAATACCCTGATCTGTCTTCTTTCCAACCCCATAGGTTAGAGACGGATTGGATTCACCAAGTGGAACTTATGTTAAGTTTCCCAAGGTGACCTGTTTGAGGACTGGTTCAGTATGACGAACTTGTACGGACTGCCACATGTCACTATTTCAACTTAGGGGTCTGAAAATTGCATCAGAGAAACCAAAGTTTGTGCCCTATCTTCAACACCTTGCAAAATTTTATTTGAACCTTCCTATCTTGAGATATAGCAATTCTCCCTGGGTCACTTGTTTAAGGATAAATTTTGGAAGACGTTGGAACCATGATTTTAAGGAATCATATCTCCTAAATTATAGCGAATCTAAGGCTTAAACTCGAACACAAGGTATAGAAAGATTTCATCTTCTTCATGTCAAAGTTTCAGTTCCTGAGCCTTCACCAAACTTAAGTTATAGCAGAAATAGAAATATGGCTAGATTTTTACTTCTAGGGTTTTGTCAAGCATGAAACCCTAATCTCCAGTAGCTACAGTTGTAGCAGTGTTTTGGATGCACAAAGACTTCTTTCAGGGTGGCTCTGATACCATGTTATAATTTTAATGGTTATACAATATCTAAAGCATTTTGAATCATAACATCATAACCATAAGCAAAGGATCACTGAAATAAAGACAAGCACAACCACACAAAAGAACACAAAGATTTATCCTAGGAAACCATCATGGGGGAGAAAACCCAACAAAACTTCCTCAATATATAATTCGACCAAGCACAGTGTAAAACTCTAAGAACAATAATAGAGGTTCCCTTTTCGCAACAGACTACTCCTCTATCTCTATCTTTCACAATGCTTGAGTGTAATTGTGTATGAACGACAGAGGCGCCTCACCTATTTATATTCATCAGGTGAGTGACTCAAATAACTAACTAGGTCGGCTAGGTTCTCTTATTAGGGCCGACCCACCTAGGAAGACTCAAAATACATTTATAAATTACTTTTGTGGGTATTGTTGGCAAGGAATTTTTAGGATAGTTAGTTGCGCATCGTATTGTTGGCAGACAATTTTTAGGATAGTTAGCTGCGCAACATCGAGGATGATGCGCAAAGTCAAAGTTGGTGCGCAAGACGGAGGATGGCGCGCAAGGCAGAATGACCACATTTTGTGGATTTTGATCATATTTTGTAGATTTTGGTCTTTATTTTGCAGTTTTTGGACTAAGTAGTTAAAAAGTTGACTTACGTGGACCACCGATGTAAAGGCAGAAGCCTATAAATAGATATAGGATTGTAAATGTTAAGTAGGCTATTGAAGGCTAATTGTAGATCAGGATCTTGGGTTTGATCTTGAACTTATTAGCGATCTATCTATGATGCAAGATCTAAATTGAAGAATAATTTTTGTGACCCTGTAGTTTTGATGCTAAGATTAATATGACATGACATAGATTTGATGGAACATTTTGTCTTTTTGCATCTTTCTGTTTTCCTGCTTTCCGCGATGTGATATTGCAATATGATGTTTACTTTTGAATGATGCGATGCTTTCCTGTTATGAATGATGCTATGTTAATAGAATTGTTTATACTCTACTGCGATATGAGAATGTCGATATGAGCCAATGAATGATAGTATGAATGTCTGACGAATGTATGAACCGATGCTTGGATCTGCTAAGTAATGTTGCGATAGTTTGACAGTAGATCTGCACTCCTCCTTCTTACTGCAGAAGGACATCATAAAGATCAGTGCTCAGATTTTTGAAACTACTTGCTGTCAAATCCATTGAGTTATGGCGACATGCCATGGAGCCGCATCTTCCAAGTTCATGGGCATCGACATGAAGATTGTGTGTATGTGCAGAAGATGGTAACAAAACTGGCGAATTTGTATTGCACGTTTTGTTGATCGGTTGGGAAGGAAGACAAGGATTGTCGAGCATATGATTTGCTCTAGGCCAAGACGATGGATGCTTACTATGTGAAGGGAGAAGACCATTGAACATCCACATCAGCAACTGCAGTAGCAGCTGTAGATGCGACAACCACCACCACAGCCACAGTTTGTGCTGCATCCACCGCCGCAACCGCAATTTGTATCACAACTGTAGTTTGCTCCACCACAACCGCAATACAATCAGATGCAGTATGCTCTGCAGTAGCCGCAATATACTCACCCGCAGTATACTCAACCGCAATAGTATGTCCAGCAGCAGCCGAATCCACCGCCACTGCAGCAGTTCAACCAACCGCCGTAGCAGTTCAACCAACCGCAGTATCAGTAGCAAGGAGGATTTCACGGAGGATTCTGAGGAGGAAAAGGTGGAGGCTTTGGCCGAGGAGGAGGACGAGGTCACATACCTGTGCAATGTTATAATTGCAGAGTACTAGGACATTATCAAAGAGATTTCCCGAACTTGCAAGAATAGTGTACATATTGTATCGTTGCGGATCACACTGTTCAGAACTGTCCACAATTGATCACAAAGTGGCAAGAAAGGAACGTTCCATAGTTGCAAAACCAGAATCCAAACCAGAACCAAATTCAGAATCAGAACCAGAATGCAAATCATCCAATGAATTCGCCACCGAACCGGAACCAAGGATCAACTGTTGCGACGATCTCGACAGAACCCAGAGTTCAGGCAACTGATGTTGCTGTAATTACTTGTGGAGGTGCGATGACAGGAGATGATGGCCCAATTCCACAAGTTTGATTAGCTAGAAAGAAGAAGGTGCAATTTAATTTCAAAACAGAGCGGGACACATTATTTGAAGCACGCGATGTGATAAGAAGAGATCTAGGTAAGTTGCTTGTTTATGAAATGCCACCTGTTTTTTATCCCACTATGGTAGCAGGACCATCGCGACATCATGGTACCTTGCAAAAATTCTTTGAAACTTGTCTATTGTTGGAAAAAGACCTTGATGCACTCATCGAGATTGCGAGTGTCTTGCATCAACTAGAGAAAGGGTGAAGGGAGTCTACTGTGAATTCCCTGGACAAGAGGAAAACTGGAAAGGAGATGCGAATGAATATTCAGATTACGGATTATGAGGTAGATTCAATCATTCTGGATCTAGGCTCAGATATCAACATTTTGACTAAGCAGACATGGCAAAAATATTGGGAGCCCATAGTTAGTTTGGTCCCCTCTGTAATTGCGACTGGCTAACCAGGCCAAAGTGATACCAATTGGGCAAGTTCCATGCCTGGCAGTGGAATTTGAAGGAATGAAGACCTATGCGGACTTCGATGTGATTGAGGTTGTTGATGGTGGAAGTTCATATCCCGCATTGCTGGGGATTGGATGGGACAATGACAGTTTGGCAGATATAAATTTTAAGAAGCATGTGATGACCTTTGAGAACCGAGATATCAGAGTCATAGCTTCGATGGATCCAAATGAAGGCAGAAGGTATGTTGAAGCAGTTAAGGAAGAAGTTGTAGGGGGATGTGACCATATATTCAACATTTCAAAGGATTATATCCACCCTATTGTTGACGGAGAGTTGGGTTGGAAAATCTCAAGCTTTACATCTTCATACTCTGATGATGCTTTAGAGAATCTACAGAATCAGATGCATGAGGTATCAATTCAGAAGTGTGGCTTAATCACTCAGTCATTGTGCCAAGTGGCAACAAAGATTGTTGAGTTACCCGTATATGAAGGATTTCTTGAGTTGTCTGAGTTTCTTGTTGAATTTGAAGATAAGGTGTCCGAACATCATAGATTGTTGGCGTTGGATGAAGCGTTGAACGATACTCCAGCATGGTGGTGGGAGACGCATAAGAAGTCGATCAATGGGTGGTCACAGTGTCGCAGATTGATGATGGTTTGCTTTGGAGAAGCACAACAGTACCACAAAAGAGGTATGATGGGCGGAATGATCTCATGAGTCATCTGATCGCATGTCAGACCATGTGGGTGTCGCGACCAAAGGATGAGTGGGTACATGCTTTTGTACATACGTTGGATGAAATGTCGCGATAATGGTATGTATCAGTTGAGCTACATAGAGAGATCACGACCTGGGAAGAGTTGTCAATTTGTTTCAGTCACGCCTTCAATTTTGCGGATGCCAATCTAGCTATTCATAGTGCACTACAACACATCTACGACGTTGTTCTGAAGGTAGTTCTGGTCGCATATCCGACGGACCCACATGAAACACATACAATGCAGTCAATGATGGAATGCTACAATTTCACAGGAGGGCCTAAGGATGAAGATGACCTGAGGAATGTCAATATACCAGAATATGAAGGAACTCAGGATATTGCAGCACCTAAAGTACCAACAGTTCAAGTTAACAAGCCGTTGAAAATTCAGAAGGTCAACATTGGGTCCGAGGAGGAACCCAAGTTTGCAAATGTTGGAGACTGTTAGGATGAAGAAACCATGGCGAAGATCACTGATTTGCTGCATGATTCTCAGGATCTGTTTCCGACAAAATTTTCTGAGATGAAGGGGATACTAGGAGATTTGGGAGAGATGAAGATCCCTTTTAAACTAGATGTGAAGCCAGTGCGACAGCGTTCGTATCATCTAAATCTGCGATAGAAGGAAAAAGTGAAATTTGAGATGGACCGAATGCTGGACGCAGGAATCATAGAACTCATTGAAGAATCATAATCTATCAATCCCATGTTTATGCAAGATAAGAATACCTGTGAGATCAGGATCTGTGTCGATCTCAAGAAGTTGAATGATGCATGCCTTCATGATCCATTTCCGATGTCGTTCACTGATGAAGTATTGGAAGGAGTGGGTGGTCAGGAAGTCTACTCATTCACATATGGATTTTTTGGCTATCACCAGATCAAGATCTCAAAAGAGGATTGCCATAAGATAACATTTGTGACTGAATGGGGATGTTTTCAGTACACTGTGATGCGAATTGGACTGAAGAAGGCACCTGCTATATTCTCCATGATCATAGTTGTTGCGTTCAAGGATTTTATTCAAATGTTTCTGGCAGTTTACATGGATGACTGAATGGTTTATGGGCCGATAAAGGATTATCTTGCAAACCTACGACTGATGTTGGAGCGATGTCGACAACATCATATCATGTTGAATTAAAAGAAGTGCATATTTTGTGCCCCTTTTGGGATGCTGCTTGGGCACATTGTATGTAAGGAAGGACTGCTGGTTGATCCAACCAAGATTGTGCTGACTCTAAATTTTCTGCAACCTACGAATGTGAAGCAACTCAGAGCGACATTGGGCCATACGAGGTATTACCAAAAATTCATCAGGGGCTATGCCGCGATCACAACACCAATGGAGAAGTTGCTCAAGAAGGATGCGCAGTTCGCATGGAGTCAAGAGTGTCATGGAAGTCTCGACACATTGAAAACAAAGATGGCTAGATCACCAATACTAGTTTTTCTGGATTGGACGAAGGAGTTCCATGTTCATGTTGATGCATCGTCAACCGCGCTATGAGTGGTGCTAGCACAGCCAGGTGAAGGAGACATTGATCACTCGATTGTTTTTGCTAATCGAAAGTTGTCATCTATGGAAAATAATTATACTACGACAAAGAGGGAAGGATTGGCAATGGTCTACATATTCCAGAAGTTTCAACATTATCTATTGGGAGGTCAATTCAAGATGTTCACAGATCACTCAACGTTGAAATACCTAGTGAATAAGCCTGTGTTGGGTGGGAAGATATGCCATTGGCTACTTCTTTTCCAAGAGTTTGATTTCAAGATAATTGTGAAGCCAGGTCGCTTGAATGCGGGACTTGATCACTTGTCGTGAATAGAGACTTCTTTTCCAAGAGTTTGATTTCAAGATAATTGTGAAGCCAGGTCGCTTGATTGCGGAACCTGATCACTTGTCGCAAATAGAGACAGGTGAAGAACCGACAAACATTGAGGATGGGTTACCTGATGCGCAACTATTATGAGTCAGAATGGTTGAAGACTACTATGATCAAATAGTTAAATTTTTGGCGACGGGTACGACACCGAAAGGATTCACCACAAATTAGAAGAAACATTTGGTTGTTCGAACTGCAGATTTCCAATTGATTGGTGGAGAACTCTATAAGAAGGGACCTTTGAGATCTTACATCGATGTGTCCTACTGCATGAACATGGGCAAGTATTGGCAGAGGCACATGCAGGAGTTGCAGGTGGACACTAAGAAGGTCGCACTACTGCCAGAAAGGTACTCAGCGTAGGACTATGGTGGCCAACTCTCAATGGTGATGCGATAGACTATGCGTGGACTTGCGATGTTTGTAAAAGAACTGAAAACCATCATGGAGGGATGAGATGCTGCTAGTACCTCAGGTGACGCTGCAACCATTTGATAAATGGAAGTGGATTTTGTGGGACCAATCTACCCACCGAGGAAGAGAACTAGTGAGTGATATATCATCACAGCGACATATTATCTGACTCGATGGGAAAAAGCTGCACCGGTAGTAGATTTTATCGCTGCGACGACAACAAGATTCCTGTTTGACAATGTGATCACTTGGTTTGGTTGTCCAAAGATATTGATGAGCGACCAGGGGAGTCAATTCATTAATCGCATCGTCAAGGCGCTGACAGAGGAACTTCAGATACATCATAAGAAAAGTACCCCTTATCATCCACAAGCAAATGGGATAGTTGAGGCATTCAATAAGGTGTTGGAGCATGCACTCACAAAGGTGTGCAATGTAAACCGCGATGACTGGGATTTGAAGATTACAGCAGTCCTATGGGCATATCACACCACTTGTAAAAGGTTGACAGGACATACACCGTTCAAATTCGTATATGGGTAGGAGGTCATCATGCCAATGGAGTATATTGTTCCAAGTTTGCGCATTGCAACAGCGATAAGGATGGATGATGAAGAGCACTAGAAGAACGATTAACTCAGTTGGTGCAGCTAGAGGAGGACCTCTTCGTCGTAGGATTTCATCAACACGTTGAGAAAGATCGACATAAAGCTTGACATGACTGACATGTCAAGAACAAACATTTCAACAAACAGACTTGGTGTTGCTTTATGACATAAAGTTTGTGAAGCATCCAGGTAAGTTGCAGATGCATTGGATGGGTCCATATGTTATCAATGTCATTACCGAGGGAGGCGTAGTATAACTGTAGCAATTGGATGGTGTGATGCTGCCTACGTTGGTAAATGGCAGCCGACTGAAGCCCTATAGGACATGGCTTGCGCTACGCGATGCTTGAGGCATTGCGCATGAAAAAAAAAACTTTGTTTTTGCATCAGATGGTAGTTAGGAGGCTGGCGCACTAAGAGAAAGTGGCATCGCAAGTAGAGGAGTCAAAGTCGCAGTTAGGGAGCCATGCCATGATGTCCGCAGGGACACGATAGAGTCAAATCGTCAGTTAGTTAAAACAGTTAACCGATGATGCTCTTGGATGAGACGCACATTAATGATGGATCCGACCGTTAGATCTGCAGGATTGATGACGGATTCGGGCAATGAATGGAGGATTTGGTCGTCATGATTGGGAAATAATTCACACGGTCGATCTCGTGCTATAAGAATCAACAACTCGCAGGTTGAAATCACCATTGTGAAGAGTTGAGCCATCGAGAGTGTATTGTAGAGTTGTGAGTGAGTTGTAGAGTTCCATTGTAGAACTGTGAGGGAGTCGTAGAGTTCAATTATAGAGTAGTGAACGAGTTATCAAGTACTTGTGACTAATGCATTGGGAAGCACCACAAGAGATTTAGAGTGAGACTGTTAAGGATTCACCCATCATCCCTATCCGGATTGAAGAAGAGGTAGCAAGTATGCCAGTGGGTTCTTCATCGGTGATGAGGAAGAAGACAGGGGCCAATCGACCCAAGTCTCTGCAGCAGAAGAAGAGACTAACAAGAAGTTCGATAAGAGTAGACACAAAGGTGGCTGAGGCTTCCAAGAAAAGAGTAGGGGTAACAACAACGAACATCCCTGGGTATGTCCCCCTACGCAGAGCTGGTGCCAAGGAACAGAAGCCCATGAAAAATCAGAAGTACCCCATCAAGATGGCTGCAATTCCGAAATGAATGAAGTGCACCTTCGACATCGCACTGTGTCTGGTCAAAATGGAATATGAGGATCACGATTTGCTCGTCTTCACTAATTGTACGATGAAGAAATTATAAGATAGGAAGGGATAGGAGAAGGATCCCACGGTGCGCACTGCACATGAGTGGGCGTTAGGACTGGACAAGTTGGGGTTGTTAGGCCTGATTCACATGCCGCATTGTGGGCAGATGACAGAAGTGAATGCATGTGCCAAGCAACTGCTGGCATGCTTCCATGGTGGGCACTTATGGCTGGACCGACTAGTACCAGTTACCATTGAATTAATCTAAGAAACAACAGGGTTTCCCAAGGAGGGGCCCGATCCATCGCAATATTTCAGAGGAAAAGACAACGACAAGAGGTTAATAGTGGAGATGAAGAATAAGTATGATTTGGAGCGCGAAGGGCGCGCATACAAAGTAGACAACATCAATGAGAGGGCCATGCGCATCACATTCATGATTCTTGCTAGGAAAGTAGTGTGAAAGAATCGACCGAACTACTGCACCTCAGGGGTAGTTTCCTGCATTGAGCAATGTGCTGCAAGAGTGCAGATGAACTGGTCCCTTATCCTGTTGAACCAATTGACGGAGGATGCAATGATAGTGCATATAAGAAAGCGCACATTCACATATATTTGGTTTCTCATCCTGATTGCACTAGTTGCATGGATGGAGCTAGAAGAATACTAGGGGATGGATATTGCAACTTCGTAGGTCTGCAAGGGAGCACGATACCAGAACCTTTGGTACCTGAGCCAGGAAGATAAGCTGAAGGATTGCGTAGTCCAGTTTTGGTTGCACTGGGAGGCTTTATAGGTGAGAGCTGTGAAGGTTCCATGGCTTACAGAGGCAGTAGTGGCGAAGTATCAACGAGTTCTTAGATTTGCTATTGGGTTGCATGCTATCTATGTGTAAGCATGAGGAGACACTCATAAACAATGGTTGGTGACCGAATACAAGCTGACCGAGGAGGAGTTGGATGACATAGTCATGGAGTGGCCGGCAGAGTGGAAAGCGCTAGTAAGTGTGGAAGAATTATCGGACGATGAGGTGGATCCCCTAGCAGATGAGCCTATAGAGCCAACGCTGGTGGATGAGGACCCCAACGGACTCATAAATGGAGCAGAGGTTCGAGGAGACCAGAACCAAGAAGAGGTAAGAACAAGGTGAATCCAACGGCACATCACCGATGGCAGGTTCCTAGGTAAAACACATTATTGTGGCTATCACGACGACAATTATTGCGACTGAAGAGTAGTTGAAGAAGCATATTGTTGAAGGCTTTGGCAAGGTAAAGACTCGTCTAAATTATTTGATCGATGCAATTTTGTAGAGAGTACCCGAGAGAAATGTTTTACATAAGGTAGGAGAGATAAGCACATGAAAGCAGAATGGGAGCATACAGATTCCATTGCACGCAATCGATATGAACAGTGAGGATGCCAACGCCTCACTCTAGCAATTTTAGGACCTCTTGTTGGACATTAATGAACTGTCAACTCAGACATTGGTCCAATTGCTGAGGGTCGCACATCAAGAGTTGGTTGATATAGAGCAGATCCTTGGAAACCACCTGTTGTGGTCGTAGGGGAAAGAAGTAGCAACAAGAAAGGAGATTGAAGAACTGAAGGAGGAGCAAGATAGATTTGACAGTGGAGAAAGTGCAACTCTGGGATGACAGGGCGCAACTCAAAAACGCAGTTTCCGCTGCTTGCCAAGAAGTGCCATAAATCACTGCAGAAATGGATGCTGAGGCGAAAGCAAAGAAGCTTGGAAAAGTGATTACACAGCTTAAGCGCGACATTGAAGATCTACATGTGTTGGTGGACCTAGACACACGACAGAAAAGGTTGCAGAACGGAAAAAGACTATTGAAGATTTGGTGACGCAGTTGGAGGACATGGAGAACGAGGCAAAACAGGTCACAGATGCAACTACACAATTTTGGGGAAGTGTAGTCCAACATGAGCAGCTGGAGAAACTCAACACGCAGTTGCAAGAGCCAGAGGGACAACTAGATACATTGAGAACATCGCTCAAAGTGATGCCTCGAGTGGTGCAGGTAATGAAATCAGACGTGCTAAAAGAATTGCAACAGTGCGTCACAAAAGCAAAGGAGCGTCAGCAATGAAGGACAATGCACTGATAGTGCAGCTTGAAGAATTCTAGGACATTGATGTGCAGCGCTCAATGAAAGTAGTTTCTGTGCTGCAAGTAGTTCAGGATGGCTGATGAGATGTCACTACAAATATTTTTGAACATCCACTAGAGTGTGAAGTGACAAAATGTAGAGAAACAAGGGACAAAGTGAAAGAACCAATCAAAGAGGTTACCCAACAGTATGAATATTTCAAGCTAAAGATCATCAACTACACTATTTCTAGCTGACGTGGCTCGAGGGTGAGCCACAAGATTGTGTTGGGGGCCTATTGGCAGGCAGTTTTGATGATAGTTAGTTGCACAACATCGAGGATGATGCACAAGGTCAAATTTGGTGTGCAAGGCGAAGGATGGCACGCAAGGCGGAATGACCACATTTTGTGGATTTTTGTCATATTTTGTAGGTTTTGGTCATTATTTTGAAGTTTTTGGTCCAAGTAGCTAGGAAATTGACTTAAGTGGACCACCGATGTAAAGGCGCAAGCCTATAAATAGATCTAGGATTGTAAATGTTACGTAGGCCTTTGAAGGCTAATAGTATATCGGGATCTTGGGTTTGATCTTGAACTTATCTGCAATCTATCTATGATGCGAGATCTGAATTGAAGAATTGTTTTTGTGACCCTGCATTTTTTATGCGAAGATTAATATGACATGACAGAGATTTGATGGAACATTGTGTCTTTTTGCATCTTTCTGTTTTCCTGCTTTCCACGATGTGATATCGCAATATGATGTTTAATTTTGAATGATGCGGTGCTTTCCTATTATGAATGATGTTATGTTAATAGATCTGTTTATACTTTACTGCGATCTGAGAATGCCTATATGATCCGATGAATGATAGTATGAATCTCTGACAAATGTATGAAGCAATGCTTGGATCTGCTAAGTAATGATGCGATAGTTTGACAGTAGATGCACACTCCTCTTTCTTACTGCGGAAACTTGGTTCCGACAGTTCTCCCTCGAACATATCGGGTGAGACCTCATCTGCTCCGTAGGTTTTGTTGGACAAGGTAAAACCTGTTTGGGCCGGTGCTCAGGGAGATCGTTGTGTTAAGAGTGTTGACAGAGAGTGAACCACTGTCGACAGGTCTATGTCAACAGGTATTATTTCCCTGACTTACAATAGAGGTTTTACCTCATGACTTTTACATGACCAATTACATCGAGGACATCTCTGAATGGAGGAATAACATCTCCAAAGGAGGAATACAATAAAAGTAGAATAAAATATTTTTCGAAGTTACATTTCTTTAACATTGGGGTTGATTTTTCTAATTTGGGTTAACAGATTAGGGCATTGGAGGCTATAAAATACCTATATTGTATTGTGAGGGATTCATAATGATTATGAGAAAATAGGAGGTGTGGCTCCAAGGTTTGCTGGTTTTCCCGGTTAAGGGTTTCTAGGGTAAATCTCTGTGTTTATGTGTGAATGTTGTGGTGTAATCTTTGTTTTGATTAAAGAATTTGTATTCATTGCTTCTTTGCACAGGTTTAAAACTTACAATCCACTCATTCAAAGAAAACTTGGTTTTGCTGGCAAGCAAAATGGTGGTTGCTCGGTGAACGTCCTCTCTGTGGGTCATTGCTACGTTGAGGAGGTGAGTATGAATCCAACAAATATTTCTGCGTGAAGGGGATATACAAGAGCTCAGTTGTGAATCATGGTTGAGATCTACGTGGAGTTGCATTCTTTGTGAAGATTATGGAGCTTGCAAAGGTCTACACTGTGACTTCATTGTGATTATTGATGAGTTGGCACTGAATCGTCGGATTGGTACCCACCATGGGGCTCTCTATTGGCTGTGAGTTCTGAGATTGTGTATTTAACCTTGTGACCGGGAGCTGTAGCATTTGGTTAACTTCAATTTTGATGCCCTCTTCACTTGATTTCAATTGTTGTGGAGAGAAAGACAAAGGGATGATTTATCTCAACAATGTGTTTATTACAAATCCAGTGATCTCTGCAATCCGGTGATCATTACAACAAAGGAGCTACACCGAATTCATGCCAATGGTTGTGGAAGTGTTGGAGTATGGATCACCCTTAGAGATGTTGTGTTTGAATATAGAATCACTGCGTTTGTTGCTGCACTATGATGTCGTAAACGTGAAGCTCTCTCTTCGAGGAACTTTGCATCAAAACTTCTCCTTTGAAGACTATCGTGGCTACATGATACTCTCCCTCACTCTCACACTGTGTGAGCACATTGGAGGAACGCGAGACTGCATTGAATAATTCTCTCTATATGTGTAAATTGACACCTATTTTGGAGCTGAGTGAAGTACGCCTCTCTTCATTTGCATTGATACTTGAACTCGGTTGAGCTGGGTTGAACTAGTGTTGTTATAGCTGCATAGCTATATCTCTTTACTAGTCTTTGAAGGTATCTCTATCTCAACGTTGAAGCATTGATTTTGGATTTGTGTTTGGAGCTAAGATTATGACATCTAACTTCATGTGGATCTCTACAAGTTTTAACCATTCTTGCCTGTGGTGTGTTGTGAGTAGCGTGCTAATATGTTAAAGGCAGTTAAATTTATTTTGGTTGTTGAATGGGCTCGAGAGGGAAGTGGACCTGCATGCAACACATTGGATGGAACAATAAAAATATTCACCGAATTTCTATACAATATTTGATTTTCTTGTTGCCTTGTACGCTTGAAGAATTACTAGTATGTGAAAATATTATTGTTGCAAGAATTTGCAGAGACCATTGAATTTGTAGCATATTGCTACAACATTATAATTGAAAATATAGCTGCAAAATTGAATAATGTTGTAGAATTGATTTACATAATTGGATTTGTATGCTACAAAATTAAATTGATTGCTGCATAATTGTGTTGCACTAAAGTGAAGCTTGCAAAATGTTGTAGAAAGTGTTGGATGACTGTTTAGCTCCTGAATGATAGTATTGGGAGTGATTGTACATATTGTATTGTAGGTAGTATGAAGAAAAGTGCAGGCATGAAACTAGTAAGGGTATAGCTGCTTAAACAAAAAAAATTGTAGAACCAGATTCACATCATTCGGGTATAGCATATTCCTCATATATGTAACTTGCAACTATGTCATTTTGTAAGTTCTTCTATAGTCTTGGTACTTGCTTGTGTTCTATAAGAATGAATTCAAAGGAAAAATGTTGAATTGTGTATTGTATATGGGTGCATTTTCGGCTGTGACAAACACCCTTCACCTTTTAAGGTTGAATCTGCTGAGTTGCAAGAAGCCATTTGTATTATCCTCTACTTGGAATTCTCCTCTTGTACCTGACAGGGGGAACATTATATCAAGCTTCATGTTTATAAGCCTTCTTCTATTAAATAGAAACCATGGCCTTCTTTGAGCTAGAGTAACCAATCCTAAGCCAGAGACAGTTTCAAACGCCATATTCAGTAAAGAACCACATAGAAAAAAGGAAACCATTCCAAGAGTACTCATGTGTTTTGTGTCTAGTTGTGACACCTTGAGACTCTCCTCACTTTCATAGTTCTCATGTGTTTTGTGTCTAGACTCTCCTTTCTTCACATTGTTCCTGATAGGGGGGAAATGAACACTGTCACTAACAAGCGAGCAATATCAAACAAGCCAAAATAAGCGGTCTTGTGAAGAGCTATGTCCGAGTGAGCTCTAGAGTTGGTGGTCATCCTAAAACCACCGGTATCGAGAGCACCTTCATGCAGTAGAAGTAAGTGCAAGCTTCTAGCTAAATCACTTGGGAAAAGATTGTCAAGATGGAAATGTTCAACAAGATGCAGTTGTTCACTTCCTATTTTATCTCTCTAGATGGTTTGTAGTTATCCTCAAACCACCATTTCAGTAGAAGATTTCAACCTCTCGTTGCTTCTACCCGATATAACCTTTGAGCCTAGTGCCAAGTTACAGACAAAACCTTTGAGTGTCCATGCCAAATTTCTGATATTTTTCTTGGCATGGTGGTTTGTCGAGCCTTTTATTCAACTCTCTTCTTTTCTTGGACTCTTATACACCCTTCAAATTAAAGGGAGAATTGTTGGGAATCTAATCCTTTGGGTCAGCATTTTACCATATTGTATTATTATTATTCATCATTTTCATGAGAAAATGAAATGATGAGTCATGGGGGAGACCAAGAGTCACCTGTGATTCCAAGATGCAACTTGGACTATGAACTCCAAGGGTCACTTCTCATGTATTTATGTACAATAGTTAATGAGAAGTAAATGTGATTTGATGCCTATCTTTCTGTTTTATGTGGTTAGTTTCTTTGCCTAAATTGGCTTTGTGTTTGCCAATGATATGTATGTGCCAATGGGATCTTGACACTAATTTTCTCCAAAATGGATGTGGGAATCCTAGTTAATGACATCCAATACATAGGTATACCTTCCACAACAAACTTTACAAATATTAATTTGTCCCTCAAGGATAGCCATTTATAGCACCAACAATTTATTCTCTTCTCCACCTTTCTAAGAAGCCATAGCCAGTCTTTGATGAAATAACAATTAGGTTTTAGAAAATAACCCAAGTACTTAAGGCCCTTATAAATATGTTCCAATTGGAATGGGGAATGGAAAAAAACTTGGTTTAATACATCTTCCTTGACTGCATTATGTAAAAGACATGACTTCTAAATACTCACCTCCATCCCTAGAGAGTTACAAAAGAGCATACTAACATCATTATATGTAGGCTATTCCTCACCTATACCAGTCCAAAATATAAACACATCATCTACAAACAATAATGAGTGAAAAATGCATAGTAGATACTTTGATACCAATAATCTTTTAATTCTACTTTTCTTTCCCAATAAGTCTACTATGGCCTTCAATTACCAAGAGAAATAGTAGTGGAGACAGTGGGAACCCCTGTATGAGCCCTCTGGAACTTATTAAAAACTTTAAACGAGATCCATTAACAAGAACTGCAAATATGGAAGATGTGATACAAGCATAATCTAATCAATTACATCCAAGGGAAGATCAGTTTGAAGAAGAACTAGCCTCAAATACACCTAGTCAACTCTGTCATAAGCTTTAATTAGATCCATCTTGAGAATCAATGCTTTTGATTTTTTTTCAATTGTATGCAGACTTTCCTGAGAAACCCCTATTGCATCCAAGATTTTCCTGTCCGAGAGAGAGCCAAATTGTTCCTTTGAGTCTTGACATGCATTTTGTAGGAAAGGTCTTAATTATGTTGGAGATTATTTTAGCGATGGTATTATACACCAAATTACAAAGAGAAATGGGTCAAAAAAATCTTGACCAACAATGTCAAAAAAACTAATAAAAAAATCTACGGTATAGGCATCTGGGCCTGGACTTTTTGCCCTTGTATATTTCTTCAAAACTTCTTCAATATCTCCCAGGGAAACTTCCTTACCCACATATAATCCTTCTTCATCTAAAAACAAATATAGGATAGTGTCGAATTACCTTTAATTAGGAAGCAATATTTAATTTAGTATAATATTTTAAGATGGACTCAAAATGTCTCACTGCTTCATCCTCCTGTTCAGGCTAAGAGCATATCATTGGATCCTTCAAGTCCTAAAATGGCATTGGCAATTCTGTGTTGATTAGCATAATTTTGAAAAAAAATTGAGATACATTACCCCTACTTAATCTAGATGGATCTACTCTTCAACCTCCAGGTTTATGCCTCAATATGCAATATTTTTTTCTCCCTTTCTTCCAACTTAAACAACATTTTCTTTTCCTTCGTTGTGAAACATCCAGAGGAATTTTCATTGAGAAGGAAATTAATTTCCACCTCAATTTGTAACAATTCTAGCCTAAGACACTTCTTCTTCTCTTTTTCCCATTTGACAACAACTTGTTTGAGATTTTTAAGCATCTTTGTCAATCTGTGCATAGTTGTATCTTCAAGATTAGATTAAGAAGAGGTCCATAAATCCCTTATCAAATTGAGAAAGTCTTCATCTTCCAACTAAATATGGTTAAAATTAAAAGAAAAATGTTGCATTTTCTTTTCTATGTCAATTTAGAGACAGATAGGCACATGATAGAAGATCCCCGAATTAATACACGAAGTCCTAAATCTACGAAAAAGATCTGCCAAACCTTCTGACATAAAAAACCTATCAAGTATTTTAGATATATTTGCCTCCCCAACTCTATCATTTCTTTGGGTAGGAGCTAAAGGAAAAGGAACCACATATATCAAATTATTTGCCTAGAAGATCTGACAAAAAAATAAGAACCCCAAACTTCACTTGCATCTAGAATCAATTTCAAGTCACCTCCAAGGATCGAAAAAGGATCCCGGAAAATACAATTAATCCCAATAGCTTCCCAGAACTCCTGTCTACCTGTGTAGGGACCATAAGAGTTAAGAACTTTAATAATCTCATCAAATCCTTTGATATTCCCCTCTAGTAGAATGCTTGCACAAGTTTTGTTAGGTTTAATATCAACCACTAAGGGGTTCCATATAACAAGTAAACCCCCAAAAAGGTCATCAACATCAATTGCACATACTTCCTATCCTGGAAATAGTCTCAAAATGATCTCATGAGATTTTTCAGCCAAGCACATAATCTCTTATATCATTACCAAATCTAGATTAATGAGTTCAAAAATCTGCTCAAGGGATTGAAATTTAGGTGAGCCCCCCACACCACTGACATTAAACGATGTAAATATTATTGGTCAACAAGCTCAATGACTTGCAAATATTTAAGGGACAAAAAAATAGAAGTCTCGAGACATTTGTTAGAGGCATTTTTCAATCTCACAGATAAAGGAACATACCATTGATCACTACACCCAATCCCCTTAGGATCCAAGGAGGCCCCAAACCAACCCCTTTTTTGGGAGCTCTTCTTTCAAAGCGTGACACTCTAAAAACAAATGGAATTTAGGGATGGAACACCCTCATTTGAGGGCTTATCAATGTAGGTAGGTAAATGATTCTTGCCTAATATATCCTTATAAGAGGTCAAATATGGAGTCTGGTTTTGGCAACCAAAACCCCTCATAGTACTAACCTCACCAAGTTCCCCACCACTTAAGGTGTATCCTCAGTAGACAAATAAAGAGTCAATACAAGCAACTCTTTGCTAAAGGGAGGATTATTTGCCGGAGCCAAGGATATAGGGTAAATAGAATGGCCCACAGGGTTGTCCAACGACCAATAAATAAGAGAAGGATGACTACTGTCTTCCAAATTTTTATTCAAACTAGGATAGTATATCCCACCTCCTCACCCAACATAGTAGGAGGATTATTTTCATTAAAATACCCATCAACACCACAATGGCTTAATAAGGGCACAGGGGGTTACCTGAATTCGGTTTTAAGGAACAAAATTTTCAAGTCTCTTCAATAACATTTAAGAAAACAAGTTCTTTCGTAGCCAGAGAATTAATTAAAGAAGGAGACAAACATTTGAGCTTACTCATAAATGAAGACAAAGTTCTTGAAGAGTGGTCATTTTGAGAACTCGACAGAAGCAATGTTGGAGAAGAAAACCCTTTCTCTCGGCCATTCGTTGAAACCACATTGTTTGGAGCCTCTTCTGCCGAGTCTTTCACATATGAACCCAGTGAGGTTTTATCAGGACATTGGTTCTTTAAATGACTAGTCTCCCTACAGAGCCGACGCCTAAAGGGAATCCTCTTATAGTCAAGTCTTTGGATGAAATGATACTCACCTTGGGTTTTCTCCACCTCTCTGAGCAAACCATTCAATACATCAAATTCAGTAAGTATCATCTCCATTCTCTTGTAAACCCCATATAACATTTCTTTCTCCATGTGAATGAATCTACCAATTTGATTTGCCAAATATTCGAACATCGACCAAGTCCACAATTGTAGTGGGAAACCTAGGAGCATGCACCATAAGTGTCAAAATACCACTCGCTCCTTCTGAGGTTCAAAAGTTGAATGTTAGCGGCTGAGTACTAGCGAGCCCTTCCCAATAATCCAAGGCTTCGATAAAATGAAAGCAAAGTGTTCCATCGACAAGAAATGGAAACAAAACCAACCATTAATCGACATACTGAGCTTCGGACTGTAACCCACTAGGGGTTTCCTTTGGACTTGAATCGGATCCGAAAACTCCAAACGATTAAGTGAAACTTACTCCAACTGACCCATAAGGGATCTAGTTGACAAGCTCACCACCCTATCTATATTAACGTCACAACCTACCACCATATGGATCTTTTCATTCAATATTTTGAATGCTTTATGGGAACGATGTACTTTGGTCCTTTTCCCTATAATACGACAATTCCCAGCACCTCCATCATTGCAATAGCTTTAGGGAATATACCTTCAAGTAAATCAGGGTTTTTTCCAAGGTTTGAAAACCCACTCTCCACTCTCGCATCCAACAATAATGGGCTACCCAAAAAAAAGATGCTTTGGAAACAAAACTATTGTGGGAAAGAACTTCCCTTCTCCGATAAGGAAAGTCCTTTAATGGCCAGGTCTGGTCACCTTTCAAATCATTTGAGTGGATTTCAACTGGAAAAGGGGAGTATCATGCCGCATATGCATCGACCAAGTCGTTTGATGATGAAACCATAGCCAATGATGATTTTGGCGATCCGATCCCGACAGAAAGACCCCATTCATTGGATTCACATCAATGTCTAGTTCATGTCACAATAACAAATCTTCTTCCATTGAGGACAAACTGGAATGAGGACCCATTTCAAAAGGAAACAAACACTACAAACCCTAAAGAACCTCAACGAAATACGTACATTTGCACATCTACCCACATAAAGGCACATGCAAATAATGAAAAATAATATCTCTCCTTGTCACATTACCAGTCTTGACAACAAGGTCATATCATTGAGAGAGACCCTACTACCAATGATGAAAAAATAGCATTAAATTGGTATATCACTAAACCTCAAACACTAAGACAAGATAAACCTAAAAAAAACTAAAATCAAATTGTTCCCACTTTTTTTTCATGGTTGGTACTAGGCGCAATGAGCTTGACTTCATGACTACTATACTTTTGCTTGCTCGAATCAACCCATGACTGCAAAACCCTATTTTCCTCCTCCTTTGCTCTTCAACCTCTAGTTGCAAATCAGTTATGATCCTCCTTAGAATCTCATATCACCTAGTTTTCATTGTACATATTATGAATATTCTAAAGCACTAGATTTCCATAAATATAAGAAGAGTGTTTATCACTCTGTTATGATCCTCTCTGATGATGTAATCAACAGAGAACACTCCATACCAATATAAAGACTTCCCTGTGAACAAGATTGATCATATCTTTGAAAAGTCTATGACTGAGACATTGATCTTACGAAAGAGGTTGGAGTTGGTAAGAATTGAATTCTACTCCTGAAACTTCATTCGTCTCATGTGAATCATCACACAGTCAAACAACCAGACTTGACTAGAGTCTTTCTCCACTGCTCCCCACCAAAACCAACATGAGAGATATCCCACCTCTATCATGGCCGACGCACTAGAAGGTTTATATAACCCATACTAGAATGGAGGGAATCTCATCTTATCAGAGCTTTTGTTTATATGTTAAAGAAAGTATTTAACTTTTTCATTTAAAAGAAAAAATCTTTGCAAAATATTTTATTATTTTATTCTACTATCAATAAAATTAAAATTTACAGCGTATTTATAAATTTTACATTATATCCAAACTGAATTTAGCTTAAATAGTGATATCCAAGAAAATAAAGATTTTATATATGTATATTTAATAGGGAAAAAATATAATATTCAAAAATATTAAAAAGTTAAAAATAAAATAAATATTTTTTAATATAAAATATTATTTATTTTCTTTTAATTATTTTTATATATAATAAAATTGTCTCCCCCAAAACAATTACATAATTAACTCTCTTAATACCAATAAAAGATACTGTATTTGTTAACATATATATAAAACAATGGACCGTTTTCAAACTATTTGTTGGTGGATTACCTTATATTTGATTAAGTGTTTTGTCTTTATCATAACAAGCTTCAAATCAATAAAAAATTTAGGACAGACGTGGTCATGGTCATTAAGTCACCATCATGCTATCAAGAAAATGCAATCATACATTTTAGTCACTATCAATATATGCCAATGAGATGTTATAGTACATGCCATCAAATTTGCAAACCTGTGCTGCAATCATACATTTTAGTCACTATCAATATATGCCAACCATCAAATTTGCAACCCTGTAAAGCACAAGTTGGGGAAAATTTCTTTGCTTTTCCGTGTATACTTTTGACAACTTTGTACATGCACCAAACTATATGGAATAATCTTTTTCTTTTCATCATATGATTTGGCACAACTTGGACATGCATATCATTTTTTGTTGCTGTTATAATCCAAATTGTACAAAATAGCTTTATTTAAGTTGAGTACATTTGCTAAGCACCAAGGCATAAGATTCCCACACTAGAAGGAAAGTTAATTTATTGTATGCTCAAATAGTTTGAAATAAAGGATGGAGTTTGTTACAAGCATTTAATGTTTTTAACTATTTTATCATAATATTGTATTATGTATAATGGATAGAGTTTGTTACCAGCATTTAATGTTTTAAACTATTTTATTTTATCATAATATTGTATATTATTAATATATGATTATATTTTCAGCAATAAAATAAATATATAAGCATACAAGAATTTATATGTAAAAGATGCAAAGTGTTTGCCACTTTATAATAATACACTTTATTATGTCACCACAAAGGTGACATATATGAATTGATCAATTCTATTAATTTTAATAGTGCAATTGTTAATTTTTTTTTGTTATTTTTAACGTTTTCAAAAGTTATACAATTTCTATATTAAATGCAATTTAAAAAAAATATTTATTTGAATATTGATTGGCATAGATTTTGTTTGTGTTAGCCTCAGAATTCTAGTCCCCAAGGTTGGCAGTGAAGCAGACGCCATGGTATATGGTATTCTGTTGCGACGATGCCTTAATCACGTGTGAACGACTTCAGGAGATTAATGTACTACAAATCCGTGATGCAAAATCGCTTCCATTTAGGAGATTAATGTACTGCAAATCTGTGAATGCATCCGGTTAATTAATGTACTGCAAATACGTGATGCAAAAGACTTCCATCCAAGGTCCAACTATGACAAATGGATCAGTTACCCTCCGAACATGAGCTAAAAAAACGCACTTCGAGCGCGCTCAAGGCCCGCTTTAGCGCAATGATGAAGACTCCATCTCTAAATAAAACACAACCTCGACCCATAGGAGGTCCTCTGACATATGTCTGTGATTTGATTGCTATAATGTACACATGTTTGTGATTTGATTGCTATAATGTACTATGATTTGATCAGATTTCATCACTGGTCGTTGATTTTATCAGATCATCGTTAAAAATTTAAATTAAAGTTTATTTAATTGTCATTGTCTTGTACAGAGCTCGGCTCCACCCTTATTTCACCTACACAAAATAGTGATTTTAGCCTTTGTTATGTCAGCAGGCATCGAGCCAAAGTTCAGGATTTTTCGCTCCATGTGCAGAGCCTAAGTGTGGGTGGAGTTGAGCTGCCTTTCTTTATATGTTTGTCTATACTCTATGTATGATTGTACTATATGGCTCATGAACACAACAACTTCAAAATGCTCACATTTATAATTATAGTGAGCAGAAGAGCATTGGCTTTGGTTGCACAGTCCTGGAGTGGTTATATGTGTTATGTTTATCGTTCATCTCGCTTTTGCTTTTGTTTCAGTATTCTAATTAATGGTTGACAATTATATTGGCTAACACTAATTAATTTGTAAGAAAACAGGACCGCTGAGCAATAAAATATATACAGTTAAATCATTAAACAAGATGCAAAACACATTAAACACATTACAGAGAGACACATATATAACGTGGTTCACCCAGACGATGGGATACGTCCACAAAGAAATTGCTAGTCCTTTTATTACAGTCCAGAAAGATGAAGGGATACAACCTGCAGTAAAACCGTTGCACTTCCTCTTCACGCTCTCACAGTCTCTCTCACACAACCACAGAGATTGTTTACAATGCTATAATACCATACACAGTCGTGTTACAATGCTTTCTTTTATAGGGGAAAAATACCATGGGAAAATACTACGGTTAACCCAATACCATGGGTCCGCATAATTGTTGGCCAACACACATCCCAATGCAGGGGGAACGAGTGTACAGTACACACGGGGTACAAACACGACTGAATAATATCTTTGGATATGGAAGATCATGCTCCACAAACCAACATTAATTATTGACAATTATATAGGCCTACTGGTGGTAATAATAATAGTTGCTGCTCTTTATGTACTGTGTTCACTAACCAAATAGAGCTCATTCTTGTTCGAACTAACCAATATTTTATTTGGAAGGATAAAATGTTGATTCGTACAATGATATGTAATCATACTCGCTTTTTGGATGGGAATGATTGTATGTTAAGACATACAGGACGCGTGTGCCAGTTAAGCATGCTTTAAGGGAAGGACAATAACTAGTTGGAATAGCTATAGTCTCATCAAAACAAGGATTTTTTTCTTCCGCACTATGCGCCATGACTGCTCTGACTTGTTTCTCCCCTGTAGGGTAATCATCGGATGTGAACGTCCCACCTCACACTATGTTCATTGGTTGTTGCCATCATAGTTGTTGTCATGACCAATATTTAATTAGGCTTAATGGGCATGCATGCTTCAATGACCATGGATGATGATGATGGGTAATGTTATCCTTGGAAGTTCTGGAGCAACATCGGTCGGAAATGCTAACTCAAGAACACCACTTTTTACTCTATCGGGGCTTAGGGTTTTGCCCATGTGAAACACCCAACAATAGTAAGTGGTTGACAACATGGTCCCATGGAAACACTCCGTTTAAACCACAACTTGATCAAAAGGAAAGGGGAATAATTTCTATGGTTGACATGATGGTACCCCTCAAACCACATCTCAGAGGAACTTCACAGAGTCTAAGTGAACGATCATAGAAAATGCAATAATCCAAGTGCCATATTTCAAATTTATATGCTTCCATTTAGTCGCATCATCCTGGCAAGAAACAATAATAATAAGGGCTATCTCTTTCTTATTTTATTAAAATAGGGGTAGATATATAGGTGAAAAGTGATGGATAGATATGCATCTTTAAACATCACCTTCAATAATATAAATAAGGGAAGTAGGGGGAACACATTTAATCAAACATTCTATTGGGCTCATGAAATCGAAGACAACTTTTACATCCTTCAATCCCGATCAAGACATGGGCTTATCATTATGCTGCATGGTTTTCTATTTACAAACTCAATCAATTAGGGTTTTGTTCATTGAGATATGAATTGACTAGTGATTTGATGGCTTGAGATTATCAAATAAGATTATGCATGCTTTGGAACTCTAAGGGAAGGTGAAGGACTTTTAAAGGCAAGATGGCCTTTTCTCCATAGACTAGAGATAATGATGTAGTGCTAGAAACTATATGCACATTGGTGTGATATTCCCATAAGACTTAAAGGGTGTGCATATATTCCGCTATGCTAATATATTGGAGAGGAACAATTCAATTTTAATACGTATTGGTAATTATTATGTTGAATTTTATAGTTTTTATAAATTTGTGTTGATGATGATTAGTTATATCATAAAAAAAATCCATACATCAATTCACAATTTAGTTATGGTCATTCAATATTTAGTTGGATTATAATTTGAGAATTAAATTATTATTATAGATAACATATGAACAACATTAAAAATTTAAAACGCTAACACAATATAAAGTTAATTTAATTTGGATTCAATCCAATATATCATGGTATAAATATCCCAAAAATAAAGTGTGGTTGTGATAGGTTAAGTGCCAAGGTAAAAACAATTCGTTTAATACAATGACAAAATTACACACACAATGAATAATGCATATACAAAGAGAAGTCTCCAACTTTATATGCCTTTCGTATCATCAAATGATATGAATAATAAGCAGGTAAATAAAGAGATTACTAGTTGGTGAGGGTCTCATTTGTCATTATTTTCATATGGTTGCAAGTCAACATTGGGTCTTGTTAATTAAATGTTAATCTTGTATGTAAGTTTAATTCTCTCGATCAAACAACATTAAATGATATGAATAATAATATGTTGGTGAATAAAGATATTACAAATTTGTAATGCCCTTGCTTGTTAGTGTTTTCATTCGGTCATAAGCCACTATTTGGTATTAGTAATCTAGTATGTAATCTTGAATATAAGATTGACTGTCTCAATCAAATAATAAATAGTCAAGATTTATTTTCTCAAATTAAATAATAAAGTATTGTATATTTTAAGGTAGATGTTATATTTTTTTTCATAATCTTTTAGCTTTTTTATTTTTTTTGTTAGTTGACATGTTTTTTTCAAGTTTGATACTCGCGAGAGGGTAATTAAATAGTTTAGGTCTTGTTTTATTGACTGGGAAAGAATATATTTGTATGGAAATTAGTTTTGATTTAATTAGATACACATTGGATATCATAATTATTTATGAAAGTCTTTGAAGAATAAGGTTTAACAAATTGTTTTCAAAAGAAACAAAAAATAGTGTTGTAGATCAGATTATGATAGAATTTCAAGTTTCATCATTTTATTGATGGTCGAGAACTTGGGGTTGGATGGCTGTCAAATTTTGTGGGAATTTTTTCTTTTCTTTTATGCTACAATTTTGTGGCAAAAGGTGTCATATTTCTATAGCTTTATCTTATAACAATATTTTTTAGCAACTACAGTGACATTTCCACATCTTGGTTCTTGCTATTATTATGTCCATGGCATCTTGTTGTCATTTTGGATATATGAACATATTAGTTAACCTGCATAGAATCCAAAATATCAATATTTAAATTGGCAAAGTTCAAAACTTTGGTGTTGGCTTTTTAATTAATTTTTATTCTATTTATTTAAAATTTAATTGGTTGAAAGTGAGTAATGTCACCCTTGGAATTTGGAGCGGGGAAACAATTTTCCATTTGTTCAGAGTGACTAGATTTGGGCAGTACAACAACTAGATTTTCATAAAATTTTGCTAAGTTTTGAATTTTGATACTAGGATGAATTTTTAAAAATAGTTTTGGAGTTAGTCTTGATTTCTAGAGCATCTTTAACAATCTAAAATAGATTGGTGTGAGAATAGTTCCATGTAGTATTTCGATCCATGCATTCAAAGCGTAAGGAGATTGCAGACAACATCAAAAGTATTTCAGTTTCAGATAGGAATAGAATCTTTGTTGAGTGGAGTGGTATCAACATCAACATTATTGATCTTTCAGGATGCCTTTGTGGTCAGGGAGAGGTCTTTCCACAAATAATTAAAACCGGTAATAGATTCCAGGTGGATTCTATAAAGGTTAGGTTGCGTCGTTGCATCATTTCATAAAAGCGGTTCAAAGCTAAGGTCAAGGGCCAACAACTGTAGCTACGATACAATTTTAATTTGAGATCGAGGTACAGACTATACGGATCTCGCTAGATCGAAATTCACAAGGTCTTAATATGCGTATATTTCTTAATTCCACTAAGTCTTTAACTCTAGAATGTTTATATTTGGTTTCCAACCAAATTGTTGGCTCATACACACAGTTAAAAGCTCCTTATTCTACCCATTTATTACATGAGTTTGAAATTGGGGTTGGAGTCTAACCTCACAAGGTATACACGTAGAAACTTATTTCTCTCTCTCACACACACAAAATTTAATTTTATGGTTATGTTAAATACTAATCCATACGTCGACTTATTTGCAGGGTTTAGTGCTTACATTGAAATGCTAGAAAGGCCTTGATACATCAAATTGACAATTTCTTGTGTCAGGCCTCCAATTCCTTCATTGATTAATATGTCCTATGAGTAATTGGGCGCCAAGCTATCTAGATTTTCCAGGTCAAGTAACGTGCCCCTTGAGTTTAAGGTCGTCCCTCTAGATCCTAGTGAAGAATTATTTATCAACACCACCTATTAATTGTCATTGTGAGGAGTAGAAGCTCATCAAGTGTTCTTAAGGTGTCAAACATATCGCCATGAACAATGATAATATGGCATGCTTTCACAAACCCAAGTCTGAATCCAAAATGTTGAGGCTCATGTTGAATAATCCTTTGGGATTTCATTGTAAATAATATATTAGTTATTAGTTAGTAAATTCTCGTTAATAATCTCATTATCTAAGTGTAGATAACGGTTTTGATTTCCTTTATGTGTAATACTCTTCTACGAAATAATACATTCATTGCTGCGGTTCTTCACGACCCATGTTAATGGTATAAGAGCAAGGCATCACATCATTGGTGAGAGAGAATGAGCCTTTGAAGGAGGAGCCCTCAAAGGAGCTATCCCCAAGAAATGAGAGTTGCTTAGTAAAGATTATGAAAGAAAGGTTGCACACAAAGGAGAGATTGCAGGTAAATTGTTTCGGTAATTGTTTAGAAGAATTATTTACCTATTTATTCAGAAAAAAGGAAGAGAGCGCCATTTATATTTGCATGCAATGGGTTCTTTAAATTAATTATAAAATCTTCAGGGAATTATTTTTAGAATAAATTTTTTAAAGCCACGATTTATATTTGGGTACAAGGTTTTTTTAAATTGAATTATTAAACCTTTGGGGAAATCTTTTTAGAAGATAATTTGTTTTTTAAGAACATCTGCGGAGAGGAAAAAACTATATCAGACTGTAATTTGTACATAGTACATTTCAATGAATTCTTTAATTTCAATTGTTGGAGTAATATGTGTGGTAAATAAAATTATCATAAATGGTTTCATAAAGTTAAAAATAACCTTATTTTTAATGACACGTGGGATGGAATTTGTGAAAATGAGAATTTTGAAGATAAGAAAGATGTAGATGCAATAGATGAAGTGGATAAAAGTGCACCAGTACCACCTACTACTGATACCAAAGAGTTAGCATTATGGAAAAGCAAAGACAAGAAGGCTTATGCCTTGATCATTGCCTCTATAAGTGAAGAAATAAGTAGACATTTAGTTTCTAGCAAAAGTGCTTGGAAAACACTAAATAAACTAAAATATTTGTATGATTCACATTTTGAGCTTAAAATCATACAACTGTTAATGAAGTTATTTAACTTAGAATTAAAAGAAATTGATCCAATGAAACTTGCTTATGAAATTAGAGCCATTTTCCATGATATTGATGCAACCGGTGTAAACGTTGACATTCAATTTACCGCATTTATTAAATCTCTTTACCCTTCCTATACTCACTATTTAGAATCACTTCAAGCTAGTGGCCAGATGAAATCTATGACCTTTGAAAAACTTGTTGAGAAAATTGCAGAGAGAGAGAAAGCATTTGGGAAGAAGGAGTCTAATCCCAATGAAGAAACTTTGTGTCTTGCACAAAAAGGACACAAACCAAAGGAAGAATTCACAAAAGATGAAAATAGAAGAAGAGGCCGAGGTAGAGGACAAAGAGGGCAGTACAAAGGAGGGGGGGGGGGGATTTAATCAAGGAGAGAAACATTGTTATAGATGTGGGAAAACTGGTCATACTGCTACNTTGGGAGAAAATTGTTAACAAGAAAGAGAGAATACAAGATAAAGGAAACGATAAAGGTAACCGTCCTGAATCTACACATTATGTTGTTACACATTGTAATCTTGGAATTGAAGAAGCTTTTAGTACTTCATTTTCTTGGAATGACAGTTGGTCATTAGATATGGGAGCCACATGCCATATGACATTTCGAAAAGACTTCTTTGAGACTTTTAGTGATCAAATTGATGGGGTAGTACATTTGGAAGATAAGCCTTAGTTAAAACCTTCAGGAATTGGATCCATTAGACTTAAATTAGAAGGACTTTCTGATTACATACTTCCCGATGTTGTATATGTTCCACAATTGAAGAGAAACTTAATCTCTCTTGTGCAAATTGGACAACAAGGTCACACATTACATATGTTTGATGGTATCATTGAGATTAGAAGATATTATGATAATGTGATTGTAATGTCTGGAGTGGAAGATGATTTTTAAAAAAAGTTAAATGGTACCTCATCCAACTCACAAAATTTTGCAAATTTGGCTCAGCATAATGATAGTTTGTCTTCCAGCTTGTTATGGAATGCTATATTTGGTCATATTAATTATGATGGTCTCATAATTATGAAACAGAAAGGAGTTCAAGGGATTCCTACTATTCCAAGAAAACTTTCCCAATGTGATGTTTGTATTTTAGGCAATCAGAGTAAAAATATTTTTCACGATTCTATGTTTCGAGCTTCTAGAAATCTTCGCCTTATTCACTCAGATTTATGTGGACCATGCCTGTTATATAATGGCTTTTATTGATGACTTTAAAAGGATGTGCCAAGTTGATTTATTAAAATAAAAATATCAAGCTTTTGATACATTAGAAATTTTCATTTGTGGATTAAAAATGAAACTCAACCCAATATTGGAACTCTTAGAACTGATAATGGTGGTGAATATACATCTCAAGATTTTGAAAAATATTTGCAGGAGAATGGTATTAAACATCAAACCATTGTTGCTTATAATCCAAAACAAAATGGTGTGGCAGAACATATGAATAGGACACTATTGAATATGGTAAGATCAATGTTGTTTTTTAAGAATGTTAACTTGATGTTTTGGGGAGAAGCAGTTCTTTCAATTATATACATTAAGAACATGTGTCCTTCTGCTGCACTATAAAACAAAACACCCTATGAAATGTGGCATGGCCATATTCCAGCTATCAAGCATTTTACAATTTTTGGTTACACATGTTATGCTTTGATTCCGGAGCAACAAAGAAATAAATTGGGAGCAAGAAGTTGAAAGTGCATTTTTTTGGGATATTCTAATACTTCCAAAGCTTATAGATTGTATGATGAAGATAACATGAAGTTTATTGTTTCTAGAGATGTTATATTTCTTGAATTTGAGAAAGATGAACTCACCATTGATAAACAACTTGCTCAGCTTGATAGATTTCATTCTAAAAAAACTATCATGAAAGTGATATTGAACTTCCAAATCTGAAGGGGGGATTCCTGTTCTACGTCAATTTTTGGAATTTCCTTCCATAACAACAATTTATTATAATGCACAAGTTAATTAAACAAAGGGTGAGAAAGTTGATTATATTGTTAATGGAATGGATAAGTTAAGTCTCATAGATAATGAAGAACCTGCTCTTGAAGAAGAAACAAATCAAACACCACAACAACAAGTTCGTAGATCAACACAAACTAAGACATTTCCAAGAAGGTATGGTGATTTTGTCACATTAGATTGTGAATTAAACTTTTATGCTTTTGATGAACCTACTTATTTTCAAGAAGTAGTATCTAATGATGTATGGAGAAGTGCAATGCAAATATATTATGATGCTCTCATTAAAAATGGAACTTGGAGGTTGGTGGACCCTCCAATTGGAACCAAACATACTGGATGCAAGTGGATATATAAGAACAACTATAAAGCATATGTCTCACTTGAAAAACACAAAGCGAGGATTGTAGCAAAAGGATATGCACAAAAAGAAGTTGTTGATTGCACATAAACATTTGCTCCTACAACAAAATGGGGCACTATCGAACGTTATTTTCATTATCAACATAAAGAGGATGGAAAATACATTATATGGATGTTAAAACAACCTTCTTGAATGGAGACTTGAAAGAAGATGTTTATATGGATCATCATGAAGGTTTTGCTATCAAAGGTCAAGAGCATAAGGTATGCAAATTGGTAAAATATTTGTATGGCTTGAAACAAGAACCCTGAGCATGGTATGAAAAGTTAATTGAAAATCTTCTCAAATTGAATAATAAGAATTCCAATCTAGATGATGCAACTTTATTTGTCAAGAAAGTTGGAAGATTAGTTGTATATCTAGTTGTCTATGTGGATGATTTGTTTATCACGGGAAATAATGATGATTATATAGCCTCTATTAAAAGATAGTAGAAAAAGGTTTTTGATATGACAGATTTGGGATTATTACATTATTATTTAGGAATTGAAGTAGATCAAAAACCAAAACACATTTTTATTTCTCAGAAAAAATATATTGGAGAGTTATTGAGAAAATATGGTATGCAGGATTGTAATCCTGTTTCTACACCAATGGAGTAGAATCTAAAGCCTACTTCAAATGAAGGTAGCACAATTGAAGATCCAACAAAGTATAGGAAACGTGTTGGAAGTTTAATTTATCTCACTACTACTCGTCTTGACATAAATTTTGCTTTAGGAATACTTTCCAAGTTTATGCATCAGCCCGGTGAAGGTCATTGGAATGCAACAAAGCGAGTGCTCAAATATTTAAAAGGATCTCAATCTTTTGGAATCAAATATTCTAAAGTTTTAGACTTCCATCTCATTAGTTATTCAGATTTTGATTTTGATGGAGATAAACAACATGGGGTCTCTACTTCAGGTTATTTGATGAACCTTGGATTAACAACTATCACTTGGAGGTCATGAAAGCAATCTGTTCATGCTGATTCTACAACCGAAGCTTAATTGTTGTAGCAATTCAAGCCACACAATAAATCATTTGGCCTTGTAAAATACTTGAAGACTTGTAGGAGAAACAAATGACATCAATGCCTCTCTTTGTTGACAACTCTTCTGCAATTCAATTGGCAAAGAATCCAAAATTCCATGATCGAACCAAACATATCAACACCAAATATCACTTGATTTGACATCATGTTGAGGCCAAAACCGTTCATTTGACACATTGTTCTACTTCCAATTCAATTGGCAAAGAATCCAAAATTCCATGATCGAACCAAACATATCAACACCAAATATCACTTGATTCGGCATCATGTTGAGGCCAAAACCGTTCATTTGACACATTGTTCTACTTCAGAGTAAATTGCAGATATCTTCACTAAAGCATTGGGCCGTGAAAAGTTTGAAAAATTTAGAATGCAACTTGGCATGTCAGATGTCCCTTCAGATTAAGGGGGGAATGTTGAATAATCCTTAGGGATTTCATTGTAAATAATATTTTAGTTATTAGTTAGTAAATTCTCGTTAATAATCTCTTTAACTAACTGTAGATAATGATTTTGATTTCCTTTATGTGTAATACACTTCTACGAAATAATTCATTCATTGTTGAGGTTCTTCATGGTCTGTGTCAAAACACAATGCAAGAAGCCAAAATGTGGTATTCCACGTGACTATACCATCGATAAAAGATCATCTAAGGTGAACCATAATCTTTCCACCATCTATGTATGCAAATTTTACTTTATGGAATCACTAAAATAATTTTTTCTCCTTAATGAAGATATTCAATGACAAATCCTCATCACCTCAAGAGACATTCTAACTCTTTCTTTTGTAAGAAATGAAACATGTTTGAACTCCAATTTACAAGTTCTAAAGGTTTATCGGTCTTCCTGAAAACAATGCAATATCCAATATATCCATAATAACTTCAAGTTAAATTAATCTGAATTGAATATGGGTAAATTTTAGAACACAATGAAATAACAAGAGTAGCGTACTTATTCTTAGTGTCCTGTACAAAGACGTCGATGTAATTCCTTGCTTCCAATCTGGGTAAATTTGTGTATCAACCATATTCCAGAGCATCCCCTATTTGCAAACCGCATCATTGAAAAAATAAAACACACGCTGAAACCAAGAAAAGTGATATATTTGTGAATTAGTAGGTATACAATGCATTGCATACATACCTGCTGAAACTACAGATGGACAAAGTTCTTGCTCATCTTTCTCGATGAGATGAATCTTTAAGAATCATTCGAAGCTAGAGTGTTTGACATTTCAAACTCTAAATAATTTGAATAGGTAAATCACGTTCTTGTTTTTTATTTGTTTTTTTTTATAAAGCATATATTAGTTCCTTCAATGTTCCCAGACTAGGTTTACTTCTTGTTGTGAACAGGACGTTCTAGGTTCGCATTACATCATCAATCCAATTTGTTAACCAGATAATTGGGGTGCTTATGTTGCGTGTTATTGTATTTTCAAGTGTCATGGCTTTTGACTAGCTCCAATAAAGTCTTGTCCATTTTTCCTTTTATGCAAAGGAAAATGCAATGGCTTCTTATTTGACTATTTGCATAGTTCATTGTGTATTTTAAATTTCTTTTTCAAATGACAATGAATTGGTTTCGCTTCAACATTTTGTCGATTTACATATCTTTTATCTTTTCTTTGGATTGTAGTATTCTGATTTATAAACCAGAGTTGGTTCTATTACCTCTTCAATTTTCATTTCATTTATGTGACAACTCACGTTGTATAATTTATAATATATATATATATATAGAGAGAGAGAGAGATGTTGTCTCTATATTGTTTTACAACTTATAGTTCCTCAGCCACATCTAAAGATCATGCCTTTTTCAAATAATTGCTTACTTTGGGTTTATACATTAAATATTCTCCATGCTTTTTTTTGTTCATTTATCCATTGCCACTTATCATCGTCATTTATCCCTTGCTTGAGAGTAGTGAACTCTTTCTCCACCTACTTGGCTTTGCATGTGGCTCGCCGACAATTGCAATATAATCAAGCTACCGCATTCTTGTCATCGACATTGTCATTGTCATTTATCCCTTTAAGAGCATTGAACTCTTTCTCCACCTACTTGGCAAGGCATGTGGTTCGCTGACAATTACAATATAATCAAGCTACTGCATTCTTGTCATAGACATTGCAACTAACTACTCTTGTTATATATATAGTAATGGGTAAACCATCCTTAAATGTGAGCCTTACTTAACATCGATCATTAAAACAAACTACAAAATTTAGAAGTGGAAGTAAGAACACTCATTTATATCTCACTCAAATTACACAACTTTTGATGATCATAATAAGGTTTTGGATCTTTATATATAATTATAATGAGTTCTCGAAAAACTTTCTAGAGATAATTTAATTGTTGTATCCACTAGTCACTATTTTGACTTTTATTGTAGTTAATCGATATTGTACATAACTTTAGCGGGGTCATACTAACACACTTATGGTTTGGGTGTTTACCACTTTATAAAAGTAAAGTAGAATTATATTAAAAATAAAATATTCCAAAGCATGGCTTTATCGTGTTTATGCAACCAAATAGTGTTACAATATGTACAATATATTTACAGATGTAATTATGACCATTATTCATAGTGATCGAAATCTAAGAAAGAGCCATATCCTCATGGATTCTTATATCCCAATAGTACCCAAGTTCATCATAAACAATCTATGAAGCTATTTGTTGGGATTTTAATGTCTACCTTCTTTATTTCGCCTTCAAACAAATTGATCATATCATTGGTGCTTGATTCGAGGACTTATTATGTTTATGAAATCAAATAGTGTCATTGACTTGCAATATGTATAAATATATTTATAGATGTGATTATGACCATTATTCATAGTCATCGAAATCTAAGGAAGAGGCATATTCTCTATGGATTCTTATGTCCCAATAACATTGAAGTTTATCGTAAAAAAATGTATGAAACTATTGGTCGGGTTTTTATCTACACTTTTTATTTCATATTCAAACATATTTGATCATATCGTGATTAAAAATGGGTTGATAAAAATGGATACCTACAATATCTGGTGAAACTGGAGGTTTTCTTAATTGGAAAGGTATATTGGAAGGGGGTTAATCAATACAATTTTAGGAGGAATTTTCCAATATTTAGTGAAATTAGGGATGCTGTTTAATATCTTGCGAACGATCATGCTATGTAACAAGTTCACTGAGTGAACCCCCCGTGATCATATCACCAATTCTTGATTCTTTAGTGACATGTTTTGTATGATGTGGGTATGTTGGTGGATTTGACTCCTATCATGCATGAATTTATTATTATGTAAATGTTGATAATATTTCCTGGTTGGATTTCCATTCATCATTTAGTGAATTGATATGTTCACCAATCACTTGGCACTCCTATATCGATTAATCTAAAGCTGATATTTTTTGTTGTTGTTATCATATGCACACTGATCAATATCATGATGTGTCTATAATATTTAGTTGTTAATCCAATGTGCTTGATCACAATCTAGCCTTAATAGAAGTCAAAGACCCATTTTGAATTTGCAGTGAATACATAGTATCATTTCTAATAATAGGCTATTGTGTGGTGCATCAAGTCTACTTCTAGCATTGCTCTCGTGGTGTTATAGTCTCGTTCACACCTTAATGAATTTGTTAATTAATATGATCTAGTAACTATTTGATTAGTCTTCATATAAAAGAGGTTGCGACACTTTTGGTGCTAAGAACTATGATATTTGGCTTTGAATTGGAGCATTCTTCTCTTTCCATGTAGGCATATGTTATTTGACTCAACTTATCTACAAGAGCATTACTCTTGCCATCCATATGTGTTACTTCATAGTCAAATGTTCTAATAGAACTATGCCACTTTATGCCACTTTTCCAGTCATCCATGTTTATCAAATGTTGGATCTATTTTCTTCTTGAGAAAACCTTCCAATCCTTTATAGTCGAATAGAACTATGAAATTATGTGGCAAGGTAGATATTCTAAAAGCATTTAATGCTTTTACCACTGCATATATCTCAAGCTCAATGATATGTTATATGTTTGTTGTATCTAAAAAGAATCTAAATGCATGTCTATAGAGTTCTCTATCCTCTAGTACTATAGCAACCCATTGGATAATATATGCATCGGTTTATACAATATATGACCCATTTCTCATGGTGATCATGAGTGGAGGACTGTCTTTAGCCGTTCTTTATCCTCTAGTACTGTAGCTACCCATTGGATAGTATATGCATCAGTTTATACAATATGCGACCCATTTCTCTTGGAGATCATGAGTGGAGGACTGTCTTTACCCTTTTTTTAATACTTATGATAGCAATTATAAGTATCCCTTCCCAATTCCATTGGTTCATTCTTATAATATTCTTTCTTATAAGAACGAGAGTATATCATTGGCACAACCTAAAAAATAATGGAATTGCTTGGGAGTGTCCATTTCCTTTTGATAATTTGAGATGGTCTCATATAATTGGGATTACAATTTTATGTTTCCATCTTTGCTCCAAAGGCCATAGAATTTAACCTTGGGAACTAAAAGTTCAATTATGACTTTAGATAATACTATCCCATTTGTTATAACTAATTTTAAAAAAATTGCATGGATAATATGTTCTTCGACTATACTTGTATAAGTAAGGATATCATCTATGTATACAAGACTATACAAATAATATGGGATGAAAATAAATACCATCCACATTTGGAAAGTGGTTGGTGCATTACTTAACCCAAATGATATTACCAACCATTCATACTATCCTTACGTTTCATTGAGTGTGATCTTGTATACTTCTTCGAGCTTTATTCTTATTTTGTAGAAACCACTCTTATAGTAAAAGTTACTGTAAATTTTGGAGATAGAGTAGGTCTTTATACGAACTTGGATGGTTCATGACAACTAGGATTTGGAGCTACAGAACCATGAGGACTATGTCGATAGAGATTCACCAACCATCAGACCGGTGGTATCTGATATCTCCATGACCATATCTTTGCCTTTCACCACCTTATCTGAGCTGTGGTACTTTGTTATCATCACTGTGTGTTTTTTTATGACTTTACTTTGCCTTCCCCTTTCCGTGGCTGATTTCATGGGTCCTTGGCCACCTTTTTCAGCGTTTTCTGTCTCCTGCATGGGATTTTTGGCAACGACTTGGTATTTTTATTCTTTACTGTTTGAATTCCCGTTCTACTGGACGACTTGATGGCTTGGTGGTCCTGTAGTCACTCACGGACCTGATTTCTCGGGCATCAACGGTTACAAGGAACTGCAAGACATATTCGAATTAGTATTTGAGGTATTATCCTATTATCCTTGCTTTGTTTGTTTTTTACTTGCGGTCTGGTGGGTATTGTCCGGACCCAGTATTTGAGGTCTTATTACCGTCTCTGTATACCTTTTGTCTGGTGGGTAATAGAGTTCTACTGTCAGGATGGGTTTGGTTGACTTTTATTACATTATGGAGTTCACCCTCACACGAGGGTTAGTACCAACCATATAAAAAAAGTGGGAATCACCTGTTACTTTCCTAGTTTTTTGTGTAGAAGGCCCGTCATTTGTTTTTTTATTCTTATCATCCTAGGGTTTATACCGGTTGTCTCTTGTCGGTTTCGGGTGGCCGTTTGTCGGGATTGTTCCTGTTCTCTCAGAGATGGTATCTCTGGAGCTCTGTCCTCCTAGGGGTCATTCTGGGGTTTCTCACCGCCCTTCTTGGTTTACCCAGCGCAGGAAAGCCAAACAGTTGAAAGCGCTTGAATCAAAATGTCGCTATGTTTTGGGTAAGGATGTTATGCTTGATAGGGTTTTTGAACTGTGCCGTCGTGCCTTGATTGGGAATCTTGAATATTGTAAACTGAGTAAGGATGAGTGGATATCTTGGGCGACCTTACACTGGAAGCCTATCCTTAATTATATCCCTACTATCAGTCTCCTGGCCAATCAGTGGCTGGTCATTGTTTTTATCGAAGATAATGACGCCTCTCGCATCCTCAACACACTTTGGACCATCGAGAATGGCTCGTTGGTACTCAGTCGTTGGAATTCTAGGTTTGACCCACTCAGGGAAAGAGTGGTTAAAAGCCATCTTTGGTTCCTGTTACCAGCCCTGCCCTTCCCCTTGTGGAGTAGATATTTTTTAGTTGGACTATCTAATACCTTAGTTCGCTTTGTAGCCTTGGAAAATGATTTCCACCTTCTTTTCGATAAGCGATTGGCCAAGGTACTAGTCGAACTAGATGTCTCCATGGGTCTTTTACCTGAGGTGGAGATTGACTGTGGTAGCTCGATTCTTGTACAGAGGTTTGATTATTTGAATGTACCCTTTCACTGTAGCTATTGTCGTGATACATGGCATTTAAGGGATAAAATGCTCCTCTCTTCAACATGGTCGTCCCTTAAATATTGGCTTTTTTGACACTGTACCCTCACCTGACCTCCACCACAGTGGTGCGTCTCACCTTGCTGCTTCAGGTCCTCCTTCTTTTTTGGATCCTTCCCCTGACTTACAACTAGAGGGAGTTTCTCCTGCTCACTCCTCTGATCCTTATTCACTCCCGAACCGTTATAACTCTTCGCCTATCTTTAGTAAAATTTCCACTATGGACTTACAAGTTATCCAGGACTTAGAAAACAGGGCTAGACCCTCACTGGGGTTGTCTACTCAAACACCTACCTTACCCTCTCCTCATGTACTTATTGTTACTCCTCTCTTGCCACTTACTGAACCTCGATTGAGCTCACCTTCTATCTCACAACCTTCACTGTCTCATCCTTTGGACTCCTTTACCTCTTCCCCTCCTCCACTTACCTTGGAAGAATACCCACCTTTATCTAGAATCCCTTCCCCCGTTATTGATAAGGATCCTCATAGTCCCATTACCCCTCCTGCTTTTAAGGATCCTTCCCTTCTGAAGTCACGTGATATTTTTTTTTGGATAAATCACCCATTTCCCCTTCTCGTCTTCTGGACTCTATCAGATTTGAAAATGTCACTGTCAGGAAATCAAGGAAGAATAAGTCCTCTGATGCCTTAGGCCCCTCTGGCCTCCATACCCCTTTATCAGCACAGATCAAATATGCTTCCAGATCACACCACTCCTCTCAGGTTCTGAGAACACCATCACCTGTCCACCAGGTTGACCCATGAGAATTATCTCCATGAATATCCATGGGTTCAGGGGTCTCACCAAACAAATAGCCCTTTCTTCTCTCTTCTCCTCTCCGAATTCTGATATGATACTACTACAAGAAACTATGTGTGACCACTATTCTGCTCTCTTAAACTTCTCTAAGATGAAACCTGGTTGGGAATACTGTGCCTTGGATTCCCAGGGTCTCTCAGGGGGTCTCCTTACTGCTTGGAATCCTCACTTGACTCGGTGTAAATCCTTTCGCTCCTATGTTGGTATTTTGATTAAAGCAAGGTTCAAAGGGATTGACTCTGATTTTACTATACTGAATTGCTATGGACCCTACACTAATAGGGTGATCTTTTGGGACAATGTTATAGCTAGAGGCCTTATTAACTACCCCAACCTGATCCTTGCTGGTGACCTGAACTTCACTCTCTTTGATGCAGAGATTTGGGGGGACAAAGCACGCATGGATCATATGATTCATTATTTTACTAACCTTTTGGATAGCTCCAATCTGGTTGACCTCGCACCTCTCCAACTTGGTCCCACTTGGAGGAATGGTAAACCTGGGTCTGAGGGTATTAGTAAATGTATTGATAGATTTCTTGCCTCGGTTCATTTGATTCCTATATTAAATGACTTTAAGTCTTGGATCCACCCTTCTGATATTTCTGATCATTATCCTATCTGTCTTGAATGGCACAATACCTCTCGTTGTCATCTCTACCCATTTAAGTTCAATAGGGCTTGGCTGATGGAAAAGGATTTCTCTGAGATTGTCTCTTCTTCCTGGAATACTCAACTCCTTTGTCCCTTGGATCCTATGTCAACCCTCACTTGTAAACTCAAAAGACTGAAAGAGGCTGTAAAGGCTTGGGAGAAAGAAATGAATCGAACTAAATCTAAAGAAACTTTGGAGGTGGATAGGGACATTAACACCTTACTGACCTCACAAGCTTCTAGTATTTTATCTATACATGAGTCCTCCCTACTGTCCTGCCTGAAATCCAAAAAAGATACTTTACTGATACATCAGATCATGACTTGGAAACTCAAAAGTAGAATGGATTGGCTTAGTGAAGGGGATGCTAACACCAAGTTTTTCTAGTCCTTTGCCTCTGCTCGGAGGGCTTCCAAATCTATTTGGGGTCTCTAGAACCAGCTGGGTGAGTTGATTGAGGATGAAGCTCAGCTCAAAAAACTTGGGATTGCCCAATTTTCTGATCTCTTCTTGGATGATGGACTGACCAATATTGAAGATCAACTTAAGGTTGTCATGATTTTTCCTTCTATGGTCTCGGATGAAGAAAAAATATCCTTCCTGTCTGATATCTCTCTCTCAAAGATAGAGGGTGTTATTAAGGGTTTCGAAAAGGACAAAAGTCCTGGTCCTGATGGATGGCCAATAGAATTCTACTTGCATTTTTTTGATCTTATTGGTCTTGATATCCTCAGAGCTATGGAGAAGTCTCGAAATGAAGGTAGGGTATCAGGCTCTTTAAATGCAACTTTTATTACTCTAATCCCTAAGAGTGATAAGCCATCATCCTTTTCTGATTTTAGGCCTATATCCCTTTGCAATTTGGTTTATAAGGTTATCTCCAAACTTGCAGCTGTCAGACTTAAGCCCATATTGGATAATGCTATTTCTTGGAATCAGTTTGGCTTCCTTCATAACAGGCAGATTGTAGAGCCTATAGGCATTAACCATGAAGTATTACATACTGCTAAAGTGGAAAAGAGGCAGGTCTTTATACTGAAGTTAGACCTTGGAAAGGATTTTGATAGGGTGAACTAGACATTCCTTCGATTGGTTCTTCTCCATATTGGTATACCTGTCATTGGTGTGAACTGGATCATGGGCTGTGTGGAGTCAAGCAACTTTGCAGTCCTCATTAATGAGACTCCCACTAATTTTTTTTCGAGCTTGAGAGGTTTCAAGTAGGGTTTCCCACTCTCACCCCTTCTTTTTATTCTGACCATTGAAAGCCTTAGCCTGTTGATCAACAAGCCCAACATGATGGTCTTATTATGGGAATTAAAGTTTATTATACTTTGAATCTTACACACTTGCTATTTGTTGATGATGTACTATTGTTCGGTGTGGGGACTATCGAGGAATGGCAACATTTCAAAGCACTCTTAGATCTCTTCTGCTCAAATACGGGTATGAAAATTAGTGAGGAGAAGTCCTCCTTTATGTATAACGAAATTGATGATATTGTCAGAGAAAATGTTGCAGCCATTCTTCCTTACAAAATGGATCCATTGTCTGTGGGATTTAAATACTTGGGATTCTATTTGAAACCTATGGGTTATCATGCTAATGATTGGCGCCAGTTATTGAACAAATTTGAGAAAAGGATTAGTAATTGGGCCTACCGCTTATTAAGTCTGGGAGGTAGATTGATTCTGGTTAAAGCAGTTCTAATGGGCCTTGCAGTATATTGGCTTACACTAGAAAGGATGCCTAAATCGATTATGAACTACCTTAGACCGGCCATATTCAATTTTCTTTGGGGAAACTCTGCTGGTAAATCTAGGATTCACATAGTGGATTGGCACTTGATTTCCAGGCCTTTTGAGATGGGTGGGTGGAATATTCTGAACCTGGAATGGTTTAGTATGGCTCTCAGACTCAAATGCTTTTGGATGGTATTGTAGGGTAATGGTATTTGGTCTGCTATCATTACATTTAAATATTTAAAAAACAGAACTATTGTAGAATGGATTTGAGCTCGTTCATTCACTCTTAAGGGCTCGTCATATATTTGGAATGGCTTTATTAGAACTCTGTCATGGCTTACTAGATGTCTGGGATGGAGGGTGGGGAATGGCAAAGACATAAAAATTGGGGTGGATCTGATTGCTGTCTCCAACTCGTCATTTATATTGCTTGAGGAACTCATAGATTATATGGAGGATTATGGTATCTCCTCACTTGCTGATGCACATTACGTTGGTCCCAATCATATTTCACAACAGTACTGGCTCTATGCAGAGGAACTTGACCTGGAAAGTGATTGGAAGGTCTTGTGGAACAATTACATTGGGGGGCTCTCACATGGCTGTATTCGACTGTATGATAGACAATACTTCTTGGTTTGGATGTATAACAGACAGTTGGGTCAAGTGACTGCACGATTAGCTTATGACTACATTGCTTCTAGTCACTGCCAAGAAACACCTGAAAAGATATTTGTTTCCATATGGAATTTTAACCTGCCACTGAAAGTTATATGTTTTGCTTGGTTGTGCTTATCCAACCGGATTAGCACTTGGGATAATCTGCTCAAAAAGGGTTGGACCGACCCAAGTTGCTGCTGTTTATGTAGGAGAGATGATGAATCGGTAAATCACCTTTTTTTTACTACAGATTTACCAGGGAGGTCATTGAGGGACTCGGTACTACTCTCCATCAAGCTATCAACTGGAATGAGCCAACATATATGTATAATATGGTTAAGTGGAATGCGAATGAAATGGTGCTCATGTATATTCCCCTCATCATGACCTGACAGATCTGGATTATGCGTAACAGAGTCCTCTTTGAATATCTTTGTCCTTCACTGAACCTCACCATACATTTTATTATGGATTAGCTTTCAAAACACAAAGTGAAGGTTTCCACCTGTTGAGGCCTGGAAATTCGTAGGCAACAACAGCAAGGGATTCTCCCCAGTCAACGTTCCCAACTATCCCGTGACTGTTTGGTGTAGGGAATCCGTCCAGTTTGTGGTCCGGCAACCGTAGGTCAAGTAACAAAAAACAAAAGGTTTTACCGGTTGCGGCCCGGTCCACCGTATATATTTTGTATTTTTTTGATTAAAGTATGAAATGCAAGTACCTAATTGACAATGCAGGGTGATGAAGGATGCAAGAAGCCGTCACAATGTGATGCGCAGGTTCTTACCTCTCGTCTTAGGACTCGTGAGCATCTTTATCACATATGCAGCAATAAAGCAAATCTATCTATCTACCTATCTATCTATCTATCCCCGAGGAGCTGAATTGTAACTTATATAAGAGTAATGTGTGTAGTGCATGCAATGTAAAGAAATCTTACAGATAGCTGACATTCTTTCATACAAAGCATGAACGATTAAAGATGTTTATACAATCAGATAGCCAATTGTTTTATGAATAGCATTCATTACTCACGGTGGTTATTTCACAAAATGAACCAGAAATCATTCAAACAAAGACATAGGTCATAAGAGTTAGAACGATCTCACAATTAATGGACACAAAGCTAAAAAACAAATTAGTTCATCTTCCCGCAATCCACAGCATAACATTTGAAAGTCCCACCAATCTTTCTCCAACAGGCAAACAATATTTCTTTATTGCAAAGAGAAATAGTTCTTCTTACAATATCGCTTTTCATGTCTAACTGGGAAAAAGCCCCTTTTTTCCTTCTAAACCTTCTACATTTATACAAAAAGGGTGAGACTGTTGGGTTGCCCAAAGGTAACCCTTGGGCTTCCCAACTCTTCGTTTCCCAACATTTTTACAAAATCGTTATAAATTACAAAAAGTGACCAATCCTTTATGAGGAGGGTCCCACTTGGGCATCTAGAAATTTCTTCCATGCCAATGCTTCAGAGGCAATGCCTTCAAATGCACACGGTTCCAGAAATTAAATGTTGATCTCAAACTTAGCAGCCTGATTCTTTATAGCCTCAATCCTGGCTGTGCCCAACCGAAGCTGATCCTCCAAAAGCTGCACACTAATGGCTGAATGATCTACTTCGCTCCTTAAGATCTGATCATCTAGGGATTTAATATGTTGTACCTTCGCTTCCTCCTCTTGATATCTCTTCTGTAACAACTCCACAAATGAGTTGTGATCCGGGAAAACATCAAGCCTCTGTTCGGCCTCTATTTGGCACCGGTTGTAGGTAATAAGGAGCCTTCTGAAAAACTCGGTGCATGCTCCTTTCGTATTTTTAACGGCTTTCTTGAAATCCTCTAGGGTATTTATAGCAAATTCCAATAAATCATAATCCCGCTTGAGGGCCTGTTGATCCTTTGATGGCAGTTCTGCTGGAGTTTCTTCATTGTTTTCCAGCCTGGACATTCTTGCAGTCAGGACTTCAAGGACGTCCTGAGATCTATCAACGAAGTAAGAGGAGGTCTCCAGGATTTCCTCTAATCGGCCATCTACCTGCAGCACTTTGTATCTCTCTTCTTCAATAGCAGTCTGTAGCTACAACATCTTGGCCTTTTGGGCCAGCACATGCTCCTTGAAGGGTTGTAGATTGACCTGCTGCTCTCTTGCTTCTTCTATAGTAGTTGTTAGAGAAGTGACATGCTCTTGAAGTTTCTTTCCCTGTTCTTGGGCGTTCATTTCATTGGCCTCCAAGATGATCTTTTGCTGCTCTAAATCTTCTACCTTTCCTAGCAGCTGTTCCTTTTCCATCTTTATCTCTTGATATTCTTTCTGCACTTTCTCCAGGCATTCTTGTGCAGTTTCCCTAACTTGTCTCTCCACCTGGAGGAGCTGCAGTTCATCCTTTGAGGCTCTCATCTCTTCTTTCATGTCCTCATACTTCCTTTTCAGCTTATTGCTTTCCTCTCTCTCTTTTCTCAAGGTGTCTTTCAATTGAGCAGAGGACTTCTTGGATAGCTCCAAGTCTGTCATAATCTTGTCCATGTTATCTTCCGAAGCTTGAATCAGTGCTGCTCCGGCTCTAATGGTGAACCTAGGGTCTTGGTCTGTCCCAAATACAGCAGGTGTATCTGTTATTATTTTCCCGGGCAGACCTCCTGTTTCAATCTTCCTTTCTGTTCTCTTCATTATTCTCTTGGTCGCCCTATCATAGAAAACAATATTAAAGTCAGGAATTTCTTCCCCTTTCTTCTGTATGAAGGGGACCAGCTTGAGTGTGGGGACCATGGGTGTGCTAGCAGCAGGTACTTGTGGGTCCTAAACCTCCACGTCCTGGGTCTGCCCTCCAGCTGTGTCAGAGGCTGACAGTTCTATCTGTGTTAGCTTTAGCCTCTCTGCTTCCTGTTTCTTAAGATCCTCATCAAGCTTCTTTTTCTTTTCTTCTTCTTCTTTCCTTGCATCTTCCTCTGCCTTCCTAGCTGCCTCTTGCGCAACTTTTCTTTTTTCTTCTTCTTCTATGTGCAGCCACCCTGTAGCTTCCTGTGCCAACCTCTGGGCCTCCTCATTTCTTCTCTTGGCTTCTTCCTCAGCTTTTGCTTGTTCATCTCCCTTCCCACCTTTGGTGATTATCTTCTTCTTGAACCTTCTCCTCAAGGCTTTCATGTTCAGTGCACTTCGGAAAACAGATTCTTCTCTATCCAAATGATGGGTGTACTCAAAATGTACGTTGTTTTCTTTACAATGTTCAGCTACTTTACCGCGGTAGTCATTTCTGTGGAAGGGCATCTCACCAAAATGAAACCTTTCCAACTCTTCTACGAATTCGTTCGCTTTCTTCACCCTGGTGAATCTGTAACTTCCTAACTTGAAGGGCAAACGAGGATAAACAACCTTCTTATGCTCAAATAGAAAGCTCCCTATGCCATCCAAGAAGACCTGCCTGACTGCTTCCTTGTGAATGATGTAGTCAGTGGCGTATTTGGGCAGCAGGGAGGGTGCTCTTGATCCTCCAAACATTCTGAAGTAAAGGCCATCCTCAGTCAGATAGTAGTCTGCATATTCTTCTATTACTTGCAGCGCCTCCTCTGACATGCAATCACAATCCTTCAGGAAAATGAGCGTATGCAATGGCATGATGAAGTATTCACAGACCTCTCTGTAATGGCTGTGATACTTGTGTGCCCACAGTGGTTTATAGGCAGAATAGATAGGCATTCTTTCCCTGTCCCAGATGCACTTAAGGCCAGGGAAAGGCTGATTGCACAATATACACCAATGAGTATGGAACTCATATAGAATTCAGAACTTTTCTGGGACACTCCTCCTAAAGCCGAGGCCAAGCAGGCCGAAAGACTGTTAGATACAATGTTGGCCCAGTTGAAAATAGTCCCCTGGGTTGCAACATAAAAAATGATTGGCATCCATTCCAATTTGAAGAACCTGCCATGAGCTCTTCCAAAAATCTGGTTAAGCATTAAAGCTATGAACCTGTATGGGGCCCTTAAGCTTGCTGTATCATACTGTCCTGTGGCTCTGGTTCTGAAATGCTTTCTAGTAAACATCATTCTCTTAAGGGTTTCTACAAGGTCCATTCTGATGTTGTTCAACCAGTCATCAGAAAAAAATACTTGGGCTTCTGGCAGGTGGTAGGCCAGAGCTACGTATCCAGGGCTATAAACAGCATAGCCCTGTTTGTCCACGTTTTCCAGGATCATTGTGGTGACATCTGCCCGGGGCAGAATCCAACCAATTACCTCAGAGCATGGAAACAGCTTTGGTCTGGTGGCAATCTTCATTAATGAAGATCTCTCGATATTGGCATATATGCCCTCTTCTTCCAGGCCCATATCCGGCACCTCTCAGCGTGTGATCAGCCTGTAAATCTCTCCCCATTGGTATTCGGGCTCCACACCAGATATACATTTGGTGTCTTCATATATCTATTCTGTTTTGGTAATGACTTCCACCTCTGGCTCCTCCTCGACCACAGGGGCCTTCTTCTTTTGCCTTTTTGACATTGTGAGTTCAAAATCTTCCTGCCATATATAACATTGTAAACATTAAGCCATTCCCGGCTAAGTTGCAAACATTTACATAACAATGTGCAGCGTTTTACTCCTTCTATGTGTACCATGACAACAATTAGTTAATGAAGCAAATATATGCATGTATATAAGCTGAAATGGCCTAACTAACAGAACTATTGTGAGAAAACGAAAACTACATTAAAATAAAGAAATTTCGGACTCGCTGTGGGTGCCATAACCATCGCACTGCGCAAGAACAACAGAGGAAAATAAACAAGATTTTCTAGCGGTGAGCTCTCAAGAAAATAATGCCTGTGTGAATTCATGGTTAATAAACTAAAATTAGTGACATATTTCCTCCACTGGCTTGGGTTCAAAAAACCGACTGTGCGCAGAACGGCGCGGCAGGACGCGACTACGGTTTCAGAGCGCAGGGCACAAAAACAAAGGGGAAGAGGGCAACCAATTCAAGTGCCACAGGGAGGCCATGCAAACCTTCCCTTGCAAAAACATCATTATACCGGATGGCTTGGTACAGACAGCGTAACGACCGTCTGCACCAAACCCCCCATCACTACGCGCAGGGTCGAAAGAATATAAGGGCCGTGGAGGGAAATTGTCCTATGGGCCTGTTGCAGCTGCAACATTTTCCCAAAATTCAAATTTTTTTTAGGACCCTCCTTAAATGTGAATTAGTTGGTTCTTTTCTGGATTACAACCTCTTGATTTTTGGCTTATGGATTTTGAAGCATTTTTGGTTGCTGCTCATCGATTGGTTTTCTCCTCATCACATGTTCTGAAGATTTCGTGCTTTAAAGATTTTCTCTTGAGTTGATTTCATTGTCGCTTGGCCCATCTCTTCAAAGCCTTGATCAATCGGGAGTTAAGTTTTTGTCTATTTTTTTTTGCCGTTGCGGGCGTCCCGTTAACCTTCCTCCCCTGCCGTTGCGGATCGTTTTTAAGTCTTGGACTTTTGTTTTTGCCACGACCGTTTCGGGTGGGTTTGGAATCATCCGACCGTAGTGCGTGACCTTTCACTCTCCGACGTGGCGGACGGGTTTTGGTTCTCCTCCGTTTCGGACGGGTTTTGATTCTTCATCGGAGGAATGGGAAGTCGTCCTCGTCCGACGTTTCGGGCGGTTTGTTGATCTCCTCTTCCGACGTTGCGGACTGTTTTCGGAAGGGGGACTTTATATGACGCTTCGATGTTTTGTTGTCGCCTGGCGGTATAGCGGAACGATTGACCATCTCTTGCTCCGACGTTGCGGAGGGGTCCGGACTTTTGTGTCCGCCGACGCCCGACGACGGTGATTCAAACGTTATATTTAGCCGTCGCGGGTGAATAAGTATAGGGAGTTGTCCGCCGTTGCGGAGGGAAGAAAGTTCTGATCGCCCGACACAGTTTCAGTTCGCACCCAATAGATTTTTTCTCGCACGTGTGGCAGTTTTCAATATATACGGGGCGACAAACGGGGTTTTGGTATTGTTTTGAGCGCTGTCGCGGTATTTCGAGCTGTTGATTTCAGGAACGCGTGAGGATCTAGCTGTTGGTGTACCCGCGTCCAAGTGGCAGGAGGAGAAGTCTAACCGGCATCAGCTCACTCGTTTGTTGGATTGCCAGGTAGGATCTTTACACTCTAACATCGGGTTTTTCAAGGTTTCGACTAAGGGATTTATGTATTGGTTTGAGTATCACTAGAATTAGGTCCCCGTAGCCCCGTTGCGCTCGCATGAAGATTTTTTCGCCAGCAGCCAGGGTTTTCGTAATCGTTTACCTGGTGGTTTGCGCCCGTGTTGTTAGGGTTTCCTGCCGGATAGCTTTGGCGGTTAGAGGAGGGGGAGGCTTTGCCTTTTTAGAGCCCTCGTTTATTTTTGTCTCTGCCGTTTCAGTCTCGCCCTGAGCACAGTGAAGGAAGGCAAGGTGCAGGTGGCCGTCATGCCACCTGCACCTGGTTTAGTAATGATGAGACCCATCGGTAGTTTTGATGGGGTTTCTACCGGGGTTTGGATATTGAATACTTAGCCGGTCAGTTTTCCTAATGGGTGTACCTATTTTTCGAGCCCTAACCCCTGCCCGCGCCGTGCAGTTCGTCATTGCAGGCTACCTTGAAATCCTAGGGCTGCGCCGCTGTTAGTATCTAAGTTCTGGGGAAGCATGAGTAGTGGTGTTGATGGGAGCTCCCTATTCGAAAAGTGGTTGTGGACTCCCGCGGTTGATAATCACACCGATGTAACTACCATGTCCGCGAGCAGCATAAGCTTTCGCCATTTTTGATTTATCCTTACTAAAGCCATATCTGATTTCGGAAAGCTGTAGTTGCACCTTGAGTTTAAAAGTTCTGCATTTGCATTACATATCGTTTGGTTGGAAAACGCCATCCTATGAATTAATGTAATTTTGATGCTAGGCCATTTGATGAATAGTTCCATTTTTGATTTTACACCACATTAAGACATTGCTCATTATAGTGCAGTGGCAGATTGAGTCCATTTTTGTGCTGGTATTTTTGACAGACAAGGCATGGCGGGATTATGTGCACATGTGTTGGCTTATTTCTTGTTTACATATTAACATAGAATAATAGTATATTGCAAAATATTGCACGACCATTTCAAATCTTTCGGCCTGAAGGGCCTAAGTCTAAATCCCATTCTAGCTCTGATACACTTGAGAAAGATAAAATTGCTGCAAAATGTTCACAAGCCAGAAATTGCTTAATATCAAAATGTTTTACATTGCAGGAAGAATCTACAATGTCCAAGAGGCAGAAGAAGAAAGCCCCAGCGGTGGAGGAAGTACCAGCACCAGACACAGAAGCAAAAACTGAGTACATCTATGAAGACACCCAATGTGTCACGGGGGTTGAACCTAAATATAAATGGGGAGAAATATACAGGTTGATTTCCCGCAGGGAAGTCCCAGACATGGGTCTGGAGGAAGCACCCATTTACACAAACATAGAAAAATCTGCCATTATGAAAGTTGCCACCAGGCCCGAGCTGTTTCCATGCCCGGAGGTGATGAGATGGGTTCTACCAAATACCAACCACAACTCAATGCTTATGTGTAATATCGAGGGCCAGGGTTATTCCGCCTTTAGCCCTGGGTATGTGGCCTTAGCTTACCACCTGCCGGAGCCTCAGCTTTTCCTAACAAATGACTGGCTGGACAACCTTAGGATGGATTTTGTAG